>NJDC01004215.1:11766-22485 GCA_002245475.1 Calephelis virginiensis
TTGAATGACTAATGTGTTGCCAACCTTGCGGATTTTACAACTTCACCGGGCTTTATATTTAAGTATTACTATCTATTAGAATCTTTGTCTAACATCCATAACACAAGCGTCATTGCTTACTTTGTGGTTAGATCAATTTGTGTTGTTTATTTATTTTTATTTTTACAACTTTGTTATATGTATAAAAACGTGATTAAATATGGATTTTTATCCAAATAAAATTACGTCATTTGCAATGGCATTTTTGGCAGAAAATTGCATGTTTAATCATTTGATTTTATTTATATACTGCCATATACTATCGTGCATTACTGTCACAATTAGATATATTATTCCCTCTTCAATCACTTTATCTATTACAAAAACCGTATCAAAATCCATTGCGTAGTTTTAAAGATATAAGCATACAAAGGGACATAGGGACAGAGGAAGCATCTTTGTTTTTTTATACTATATAATTACATATATTACGTATATTACGAATGCTACACGAGACATATTTAGTTTTGTCAATTCAGATTGCCAAGAAACAACAGCAACATTGTATATATTTTTTGATGCTCACAGTTTAAGAACTGACAAGCAAGTAGAGGGTTATTCTCAATAAAGTCCTGGATTACCATCTTTCGTCCTTAAAACGAAACAACGCTATTTCTCTATACCCAAAATTACAAAAATATACTAGAGAAGTTTTAAAAGGATCACGGAGCATGGAATCGAGACTTATCTAAAAAGTAATGTCTTGGATATTGCAATAAGACTTAAGTCGGAAGATAAAAAAAAGTATCTTCACGCCCATATCTCTGAAGTGGTAGGCTGAGGCATAACCAGTGCACAACGACTAGCCGAAGACACTAAGTCCCACAATATGATAGAAGGCAAGCCAACCGGGCACATGTCCAATCCCGAGCAACATTTTTTTTGTTACAAAATTTAATAAACAAAATTTTCTTTTTGTTGCCCGACCTGGAAATCGAACCCGAGACCTCATTTAGTCAAGCCCAACACCTGGAAGGCTAGACCACAGAAGTCGTACGAATAGAAGATCTATATACCTATACGTAATACCAAAACTTTGGACCCCTTTTTACGAAAATTGCGGACGCAGGAGCATAAAATTTGGCACACTTATAGTTTGTGTGTAGAAGGGCAGAACGCTAATATTTTTCAATAACAATTTCATAGAGTACATTAAATCAATAAATAAAACATTACCCACACTACCATGCATTTGACACACACAAACAAATATATTGATGATAACGATAGTAAAATCACAGATGACACACTATAAAGTTTGGAAACAAAGTAGTTGGTCTAGAGAAATGAAGATGGCGTTCTTATCAACAAGATATTAAAATTTATTATGGGCGAATTTCGAACAACAGGCGACCACTAGTTTTTATTAATACGTAAGAAGTATGTTAATACGAGTATCTTAAATGATCAAATGGCTTCATTCCGATACTACTGTGCTAGAGTAGCTATCCTTACGCAATTGGACTTTCCTCATTCTGACAACACACCATAACATTCTTACGTTATAACGTCTATTACCATCAAAACATCTGTTTGCTTGCTTTTAAAGTATCTTCACGCCCATATCCCCGAAAAGGTGGGCAGAGGTACAACCATGGCACCCACGACTAGCCGAAGACACTAAGTCCCACAATGTGATAGGTGGCAAGCCTATCGCCAACCGGGCACATTTCCAATCCCGACCAACATTTTTTTTTATTAGAAAATTGGAAAAATCCAATTTCCTTTTTTGTTGGCCGACCTGGGATTCGAACCCGAAACCTCAAGCAGTCAAGTCCAACACCCGGACCGCTAGACCACAGAGGCTTGCTTTTATCTATCTATAAAACAAATGTTCACAATATGACCTATTTTTGAAGTGAAAACTTCTTTAGCGGCGTTGCGCACTTTTTTTTTGGAAGGGATAAAAACTTCTAAACTCGCGTCATGACCTGAAATTTCGAAATTTCGTAATACGGAGCAGTGCTCTTAATCTATTACGCGCTTACGCTATTGTCATGTTTGTGTACGATAGCCCAATAAATGAATATTGTATTCTACCACATAAATGATAGTACTTTCATACTCATAATTAAAGCAATTCGAACAAAATTATTCCCTAACCATTCCAAAATATCGAAATGCATAACGTTAATATTCAAGTTTTCACCTCTGCCGGCACTCCCGGAGTGCAGCCCGTTTTTATATTAATATATAAATTAACATATGTACATATCTCACGACCTTTGCAGACCTTCCTGGGTTTCTCCACATTTGTTACCACATAATATTTAGTATTTTTATATTATACTCTATTTTTATAAAATAAAGCTGCCGGGCCGATTTTAAAGATATTCAAAATTTAGACTAAAAAATTAAAATATTATTTTTTAGTTTTTCTTAATCGGTATAGCACAATAACTATAAAAAAAATCATTCACGTGATACGGGGGCAAGCGGTACAAAGTTCGCCAGGACAGCTAGTTTACTATAAAAGTAAAGAATAGCTGCCTTTAATATTCAGTTACAACATAAATCTTATAAAATGACATAAATCTCAGACCGCATCTTCTTAAAAACCACAAGTTTTAAGGCGAAGTACTCAGATTTCAACTCAAGCGAATGATTGAAAAGGACAGAAATATCAGAGATATTACTTTGGAAGTTCTTTGTTTGTAGCTTTTAAAACAAAAAATGTAAACATAAAATTTTTGGGAGCACCGGTCTTTGTGACTATTTCATTTTTCCTGGACAAGTTACACAAATTGATCTAACCCTGAAGCAAGCAAATTATATATTTGTGTTAAGAGGTGTATGGCAACGATACTGATACAGGTATAAATATAATAAACACCTAGATCCGGAAATACAGACATCTAAAATTGGTCGCGTCGTTAGTCGAGTGGCTAGCATACACGCCTAAATACACCGACCAACCGCAAGGCTCGGGGTCGATTCCCCACGGGGGAAGGCATTTGTGTGATGAACATTTAGATATCTGCATTTTCAGGTCTGGGTGCTTAATAAATTTATCTATTATTATTATCTGTCTATTTAAACATTTATATGTATTAGAATCGTTTACTAACACCCATAACACAAGCATATAATTTGCTTACTTTGGGGTTAGATTCAATTTGTGTAACTTGTCCAGCGATATTAGTATTTGTATTTAAATGTTCATCACATAAATGGTAGATATTTGTGTGAATGACATTTCAATGTCTTCCCGTCAGGAATCTAACCCGAGCCTCGTAGTTGTTCGGTGGCGTTAGGCGTGTACTCTAACGCTAACTGCCTACTTACTTTGCGTTAACGCTATCTCATTTCAACACCAGTAAAAGCATGAGACAAAACATGATTAGTGCTATCCAACTAGTTTGTAACATTTTTAAAGAAGTTTATTTTTGACTCATTTGGCGCTTCTGAAATATGTCATCTTTTTGTTTTCATTATCTATGAAAAATATGGCATCGGTATACTATCGGAGTTTTGGATAAGGTTTGGAACTTTAGTGCCCCTTGCTAATTGGCCCAGGGCCGACTCTGGCACATCATTTAGTTGATACTAAAGCCAATGATGTGCATATCATCGTAATTCTATCATCTCGCAACAGAATAAAAAAGACCCATATTAAATAGTGTTGAATCATATTATTATAATAGTGAATCACTTACAAAACCTGCATTGAAAGAGGTAAACTGAATTTCTGTAAAATGTTTTTGCCTTTGCATTGTAATTTGACAGCACTATACAGATGTATTTGACACTGTAACGAAAACTTCTGTGGTAGTTTAGATACATATCAGTCTTCAAAAATCCTTTTACAGTTTTTGTCGGAAACAAGTGGTTAAATATTTAGCAGTTTTTCAGCCCGTATATGCATTAAGCCGCGCGTTGCGCGCCGTACGTGCCGACCTAATACGCTGTTTTATTACATTGCTGTTATCTTATTAGATATTAAATGAAACTCGAGTTGCGTTAGCTAGTATTAATGAAATAATAGTGAAACCAATTAAAAATACTCTTTCTTTTGAACAGTTCATGAAATTTCCGACACAAAATTCCAACTTGATGCATGTCTATCATGTACAGAATCCATGGTTGCATTTTTCGTTACGCTGTCATTTACACGGTATGTTCGTATAATTGTTTTCGCTCGCTTTGGTTTTTTTTTTGTTCGAAAAAAGAGGCAAAGCTGCCTTCTGGTATTAGGTAAGAGATAACCGTCACCTCCAGATTGGGACATTTTCATTGTCTTTTGGCTGGAATCTTAAGGAAAAAGGGAAACGACCATGGCAATCCCTACAAGGAAGTAAGGCAATAGTACCTATTCGGGCAATATACAGAGAACTCTACCAACCACTTTCTCACTGCTCTGGAAAAATAATCTCGAGTCTAAAGTATTCAAACTTACAGCGAACGATGGAGTCGTCATAATCCTTCACCAAAATATTGTGCTAACTTAAAATAAGTCTAGTGGATAAGCAACAGAATTGGCAACATGTATTGTGCGAGCTTTACAAAGATAACAATAATTGGCACATTGTAATTGCAATATGTTATGGCACAACCGCCTTTTATGAGTTTCAATTGACTTTAATATTATAATACCTAAAATGAAGCATTACAACCTTTAAAGACAACGTAAAAATAAGTACATCAAAGTCTGACCAGGAATCAAATAAAGATGTTTATCTTCAGAGTTTAAGAGCTAATCCACATGCTTATAACACATTGTACTTTTTTTGTATGAAAAGGGTTATGAATGTGAAGGAAGCAAGACAGGTTCGTCAGGATCGTGAGGTCTGGCACTCGATACTCTCTGCCTACCCCGTAAGGGACTTGGCGTGAAGATATGTATGTATGTATGTATGTACTTTTTTTGTTTACATATCTCTTTCTTGTTTGTATTAAAGAATAGTGAGGTTACAATGAACGCATAAAGCAGTATTATTTCCATGTTGCTAAATGTCCACATGTCATAAAATTGTCTTTCTTCGACGACAGTTAGTACAATTGAAGTAATATTGTTTAAAATATTCATTGAAAGGCCCCAGTACATAATAGTTTCAGTTTCAATCCCTATTTATATTATTTTTCGCTGTAAGATAGCGAACAAGCGAATCGGTTCTATTGATACTAACAGATAGCTATCGACTAAATACACTATAGATGTAGTTGGTTTGTCGCTAACTTATGACCGGAAACTTAGGCCACGTTTGCAAATCTACCGTCTACTATACATTAGCGGCGAATTTTGCAGTAGGCCAGTGTTTCCCGAACATTGTTCTGTCATGACTCATGGCCCGGTAATTTTCAAACTGCCTACACTACCTTTACTTTTACCTATATTTTTACCCTTACAATTTCGTCGCATCAAGCTGCGAAAACCCGTTTACACTATCCGAGCGGAAAATCTATGATTGCCAGAGAGAGAGAGAGAGAGAGAGAGAGAGAGAGAGAGAGAGAGGCTCGGTGAGATGAAGCGCAAGGGCTTGTAGTTTTTACGTCTCTGTTGCGACCTGGTATTGAATTTGAATAACCTGGTACCGGGTCGCGATCCAGCATTTGGGAAATACTGCTGTAGGCGAATAGGTAAGGCGGTGGTACCAGTCCAGATGAAGCGCAGCACAGCACTTTTACCTGGTATTACTTAAAGGATTGTATTTACAAAGATCTTCTTGGATGTAGTAAGTTTTAGACATGGCTGTACCGATGTTACTTTCGTAGACATAAGTGCATATCTATACATTTATATAAATAAATTAAATCGCATTGCCTGTTTGTAACATTAAAATAACCGCTTTTCATGCTGATGATGCAGCCTAAAGACGTCCATTGACTAGACTAGACATGGGCCATACCCCAAACATACCCCAAAAAGCGCCACGAGTCACTATCACCAGCCGCTTGTACCCAGCGACTCCTCGCGACTTTGACCATATCATCAGTCCACCAGGTGGGAGGTTGTCCAACACTACGTCTTTTACTACACTGCTTTTTACTACATGCATATCTAATATATAAAATTCTTGTATCACAATGTTCGTTCCGTTCTCCTCCGAAACGGCTTGACAGATTCTCATGAAATTTTGCGAGCATATAGAGTAGGTCTGAGAATTGGCCAACATCTTTTTTTCATACCCTGAAGTGATAAGGGTGACTCACTCTAAATTTATTTTACTAAAATCAAATTAAAATATAGCAGAACGTCTGCCGGGTCAGCTAGTATGTACGATATATATACCAAAACAACATTTATCACTATTTTTGTCTATCTGTCTGTCTATTTAGGCCTAATTTCTGATTTGGCTGGACCGATGTTGACGGGACTTGCACTGGCAGGTAGTTGATGTAATAAAGAGAAATATAAGCTACTTTTCTATTAGATTTAAAACTAAACAAGCTTTTTGCCAAATTCCAAGCAAAGTCGATCATGTCTATTCCATAAGTTACCCACTTTGCAATTCGATAATTGCAAAGTGGAGTCCATCGAAATCGGTTTATTTTTGACTGAGAAATCACGTGACATAAAAAAAACTTAAATGCGAATAGAGAACCTCCTTTTTTGAGTTGGTTTCAAATAAAACTGATCACCGTAATTGGGTCAGACTTCGATAACAAAAAAAGTATGAACTTAACATCTGTCAAAATGGCCATAAAACTTTGCCGTTAGTCTATTGACTTTAACAATTTCGTTGATGAAAAATCTTAAAGTTACGATAATGTCTAGGTGGGCGGTTTGAGTGGTGTGTTGCCAACATGCAAGTTCTTCAGTTGAGGCAGGAGTATCGCTGCTGTTGCTATTGTGGTGACCAGCACGAATACCGCGAGCAGTGCTCGATCAGCAACGACAGCTACCTGAACAAATAAAAGATATATATTTTAAAAAATATCTTCACGACATGTACCCGAAAAGATAGGCAAAGGCCCAACCAGGGTACCCACGACTAGCCGAAGACACTAAGTCCCACAATGTGATAGGTGACAAGCCTATCGCCAACCGGGCACTATCCAATCCCGAGCAACTTTTTTTTTATTAGAAAATTGAAAAATTCCAATTTTTTTTGTTGCCTGGGATTCGAACCCGGGATCTCATGCAGTCAAGTCCCACAACTGAACCGCTAGACCACAGAGGCCACTTTTTAAACTTTTCCTATACTTCTACAACTATTTTAATATAAGGTTAACCGAATTGGCCATGGGTTTTCAAGTTTTAAGACTAAAGACGACCATATAATTGACATGAAATAATTTAAATAATAGTGCTTTTTATAGTAGTATTACTAAACGATATATATTTAAGCCAAATGAACAAACAACCAGACCCAATAATACATACATCAGTTCATAAACAAATGTTTTTCTAGCCTAACCTAATCACACGACTGAATGAATGAATGAATGAATGCGTTTTTATTCAAACTAGTGGTCGCCCGTTGGTCGAAATATGATCATAATAAGTTTTAATATGTTGTCGATAAGAACGCCATCTTCATTTTTTAAGACCAAAACTTTGTTTCCAATTTTTTTTGTTTTGTGGTCTTTTATCGTTATCAATATATTTGTTTGTGGGTGACAAATGTATGGTAGTGTGGGTAATGTTTTATTTATTGATTTAATGTACTCTATTAGCATTATTATTGAAACTATATATTATACTAGGTGGTAGAGTTTTGAAGCGACTCACCCGGATTGGTACCACCGCCTTACCTATTCCTGTCGCCATAACGTCATGACGTGTTCCGGTTTGGAGGGTAAGGTAGCCGGTAAACTTATTTTTGCTCGAGGCCTAACATCCTCGCCTCATTAGCATCATTATTGAAAAATATTAGCGTTCTGCACTTCTCCTACACTTAAACTATAAGTGTGCCAAATTTTATGCTCCTGCGTTCGCGCAATTTTCGTAAAAAGGGGTCCAAAGTTTTGGCATCACGTATTAATATGTAGATAAAATAAGTATACATTATACACATTTTTTGACGTGGCTACTACAGAAATTCCACTGAACTCTCGCAAAATAATTCCTAATTTAACTCAAAATATATCTACAGGATTAAATATAAAATATAATATCCGTAAGTAATAATTTATTAGCAAAGCTAAAAGATAAGTCATCTAGAAAAACAGATGAAAATCAACCCTGTAGTACTGACGGAAAAGCAAATCGTCTAAGTTTTGGAACAAATTGAAAGATATTTCTCGAGTAGCTTAACCAGTGGCTGGCGAATTTGGTCATTTACTTTCATGAACATCTGTCCCAAAGAGTTCCGAATTTATTTCAACGAACCTGAAATAAAGTCGTTACGTATAATGAAGTTTTTCGGACTGTTACGTTTATGGAATTATGGCCTCTATGGGTAGTAAATAGAATTATTTGAATCATAAGTTCATTTTCGCAATTGTTTCGCAAAACAAGAAGTTACAAAAACTTTAAAATCTAGAATAATTGGACCGCCTTGTTGTTCGAGTAGCTATCGTACTCGCCTAAACTGGCCAACTGCGAGGCTCGGGTTCGATTCCCAACGGGAGCAGGCATTTGTGTGATGGACATTTAGATGTCTGCATTTTCAGGTCTGGATGTTTACTAAATATATTTAGGCATCTATTTTAGTGTTTATTATCAGGATCGTTAACTAACACCCATAACACAATATAATTTGTTTACTTTGGGGTTAGATTCAATTTGTGTAACTTGTTCAGAAATATTTTTTATATTAAATAACTATGCATCATATCTTTGTAATAACATGTGTTTAAGTTAACAATTGAGATGCTATATAATACTAGCTGCCCGACTCAGCATTACACGAGTGGACAATCTTCTATGTTGTTACACATATGAACCTTTCTCTTCACACTTTTATTCTTTTATTAATATTTTGTCTTGTCTCCTATCATACTCTCAGTGTAAATAAAAAAGTACTCGTATCCCAAGCATATAATGTTTAATTCGTGAATGATAGTAATTTAGAAAAGGCTTTTATCCATATGACGATGAATGGTATTTTAAAGAAATTTCTCCCCCCCCCCCCCCCGGAAAGGGTCAAGTGTTACAAGTACGATCCCAAATGACTGTCAGCATCGGTTCGTTTTTCTACTTTTCCTTCCCCACTTGGTCATGAGCATTCTAGGTGGTAAGTCCTACGGTCTCGACTTCCAGTCGGTATTTGGCCCACCTCTTTTTTTAAATAGGTATACCTATGACCTATTATGACGTTTACTCAGGTAATTTTTGAGTTCTTCGCTGAACAAGCTGGTCTAGATACATGGCTTAACGACGTCAGATGTCTTTCCTTCATGAATGCTAATGCAAGATAGCATTAAAGAACCACCAACCATTTTGAGAAAGGGTTGGTAGTCGATAGCACTTTCCATTTCGAAGTAAATAAAATTAAAACAAATGCATTTCATATTTTTTTCCGACAGAGAATAGAAAATGCATGGTTTTAATTTAAACGCCAACCGCATCGCATGCGCAAGCTAGTGACGTCATGACTCGTACTAGGTACGACGTAGTGTAACAACGAGTGAAGTATTAACGCTGACTATTTTAAATGAATGTTCATGTTTAAAAGTAAATATTACAGTTTGGCAATAAATATTTTAAATACTCCCTGAATGGAAAATTTGTTCGGTCTTTTTAAAAGTAACCCTGTATATATGAGCATATAATGCCGTCTTTGCACCTTACACTACATATACATTGTAGCAAATCCATCTCCCAGACATAAAGCTTTTGCGTTATTTCACTAATATTAACATACAAACTCACGTTAGGTATAATAAATAATAGATTTTTTAACAATTGCAATAAAAATATATAAATTGAAATAAAACAGTCTCAAATTAAAAATGTTCAATGAACACCCGACAAACGGATTTTAATCAAAATTTACACAGACAGGCACACACACTCACACACATCTAACTTCCAACATCTCTTTTTTTAATGTGCTTTAGATAACCTGCAAAGTAATACTGTAACTTTTAAACTATGATGAATCAGCCATCCTTCTTTCATCAGGGCACTGTCATCAAGTCCTCTTCATCAGAAAATATGAAAGATCGAGTTAAGAGAGTCTAACGAATCCAAAGTCGATGGGTTTACCAGTAGGCATTCCAACTTTAAGTCTTCTATCGTGGAGCTCCATCATCAGACCAGCACAGTTGTACAAGCACACGTTAGTGTTTCAACAGTTATGTCTCACATATGCTTAAAAATGAAATAAATATCCATTTAGATCAGCCTTTCCCAAAGTGGGCGATAACGCGATAAAAATCTTGAAAAAAATGTTTTTTTTTAAACTAGGCGCAACAAATATGTTATTGAGGTTATTGACAAGAAAAAAACGAGGGGGGGGGCGCTACAAAACAACTGATTTTCAAAGTGGGCGTTACATGAAATAAGTTTGGGAACCTCTGATTTAGATGGTTACGAATGAACTGTAAATGAGCTGATGACCTTGAACAACAAAAGATAGATCTCCATACCATCACGTCAGTTTCCAAACAAAAAAATGCAAAATCAAAAACACACACAGACACAGACATGTCAAACGTACAACACCCTTAGTCTGTCGGGGCTCAAAAAAATCGGTATTTTAATATTAAAAACATACACTAATTTTATTAATTTATGTAAGATAAATGTATGAAACTATCTCATGTGGACTTATATTTTAAGCAAGATGAAAA
>NJDC01004215.1:41656-53990 GCA_002245475.1 Calephelis virginiensis
ACCTCGAACCAGTTCTTGGGTTTACTTGCAATCCCGGACCACCCACCACCGCACCATTGTCACTCTGTGATAAAAATATACGTTACTAGCAGCCCGTCCAAGCTTCGCACGGGTGGACAAACATATACAAGTTTATGTATTACTAGCTGACCCGGCAGACGTTGTTCTGCTATTTTTTGCTGTGATTCGCTATCATCTTTTAGTGTTATAAAAAATAGATGTTAGCCGATTCTCAAACCTACTCAATATGCTCACAAAATTTCATGAGAATCGGTCAAGCCGATTCGGAGGAGTACGGTAACTAACATTGTGGTCCATATAAAAAAAAATATGTACTCAAAAAAAGAATTATTAAAATTATTGGTCCATGCGTTCACGATAAGATACGATAAACGAGGAAACGGAGATTAATTTTTCGTTTATGACTAGCTGAGCCGACAGACGTATTCCATCCGAAATATGAACATTGAATTTTTTTTCATATGAACCTTTTCCTGATAGTAACTAACACAATCAAAAAATAATTAATTATTTATAGCGGACCCGGAGAACTTCGAAGCGGTAGCTTGACATTAACAGGTATTAACTATTTGTATGGATTAAAGCTTTGCCTTTCCCATTTTCCCTGCATTTTTCCCGATTTTCTTTTTCATTGAAATCTTCTCATAACAATAACTAACACAGCAAAAACAAGAATAAGAAAAAGAGTTTTGGCGCCATTTTGAATGAAGATAATCGTCGTAAGAAATGTCATAATTTTTTCATAGTTATTGAATTTCGTGTTTATATTAGTGAAATTAGTTAATTTAGGTGGGAATTAGATTAATTTTGTTCAGTGAAAGTGCACAAATGAAGTAATCATGAAGAAATTAGTGTATCGTGTATTTCCTCGCTGCCGCCAAATCTCAATAGACGAGCTTGAGTAACAAAGCCACCGTTTTACTCAAGACCCAGACATGACTTACTGACGACTTATGACTGATGACTAATTATAATTGATTAAAATTGAATTAAAATTTGATGCTAATTTCTACTTGACTAATGGCAAATTACTAACGTGAAGGCCAATTCCTAAAGAAAGAAAGAAGAAAGAATAAGCAAAATTGTTCAATCCGTTTAGGAGTACTGCGATGACCAAAGAAAATGCTGCCCGCGGCCTTGCCTGCGTGGTCTCACAGGAACATTGTTTCGGGATAATAAAATATATCCTTTGTGTTAATCCAAGTTACCATCTATGTGTTGGCGAAATTTTATGAAAATCGGCGCACTAGTTTTTGCGTGAAGGAGTAACAAACAAACATACATTCAAACTTTCGCATTTATAATATTAATAGGACTGTACTACTTAATTTCATAATCTCTATTTAAGTGATCACATTAATCCTGAAGTAATAACTAAACTAGAAAAAGTCAAATGTTTAACATAAAAATATTCCACAAAATATCACAAAAGTGTTATTTCTGCCAGCTAAGCTTTAGACAACAAGCCTTAAAATTATATTCCAGCAAAATATATTCGCAATAGTGTTGTCAATTTGGATCCGGTAACTTTATGATAATCTTGAGTTGTTATTAACCACAGATGTGGTTTCACCGAACCGAAATGTTAACTTGATAATAATACCACGACGCTATAATACTAGTGAAGGTGAAACTCCTTTACAAAGACTTGAAGTTATCTCTAGATATTTCTAACTCACTCTAATGTACTGACCTCTCTTTCGTTTCGACTTTGTTAATGGACATTACAAGACTCTCAGAAAGAGAGGTCAGTACATTAGAGTGAGTCAACAATATTTAGAAGTAATATCAGTAGGGTTGCTCTTGGATCTCGATTCATGCAATATTGGAAATTAGAGTAGGATATGCCATTTTAGGTACACTTAAACACAACACTGGCGACTCATTAACATTGAGGTAAATATTTTTTTTATCGGATCCACTGAATTATTTTGGAACTAAATATAAATACTGTGTTTAATGACGTATCCGATTCCAATTTCCAATACTGTATGAATGAATTCAAGATTAACCCCACAAATCTTTGTTGGGAGTGTAATCTCCAGTAGTAATATAGCTTCATGTAGCAAACCTTGCAAACTTACTCTAAATTTATTATTGAGCCAGTTAATCTTCTTATATATAAAATTCTCGTGTCACATGTTCGTTCCCGTACTCCTCCGAAACGGATAGACCGATTCTCATGAAATTTTGTGAGCATGTTTATTAGGTCTGAGAATAGGCCAACATCTATTTTTCATACACCTAAGTGATAAGGATGACTCATCCCATTTATTTTAATAAAATCACATAAAAAAATAGCAGAACAACGTCTGCCAGGTCAGCTAGTCTAATATAAATCTCTACCCATGTCTAACTAGACACGGGTAGTAGGTAATTCATATTTAATTGTTTACCTACCTACCATCGTATTGTCCGGATTTCCTGCGAAGAATAGAATTTCCTACCAGGAAGCTCTCAAGACGGCAGCAATGGCCAAATGAGTCTTTACCAATAAGACTAATAGTGCTGTACTAGCACTATACCATGCAATTTGTCCAGGCAGGGATCCACCACCTTATCTATTACTAATAATCATTACATAGTATAAAACAAAGTCACTTCCTTTGGCCATGTATGCTTAATTCTTTGAAACTACGTAACTGATACGGTTTTAATAGATAAAGTGATTGCAGAGAAAGGTTTATATGTTTATTTTATACCTGTGCAAAGCTAGGGCGTGCCGCTAGTAATCAATAAATATCCCTGGAATAGTTAGATAAATTGAATCTAGCCCGAAAGTAAGCAAATTATATACTTGTGTTATGGGTGTTAGGCAACGATTCTAATACATAGAAATACTTAAATAGATAGAATCAATTTAATAAGCACCCAGACCTGGAAATACAGACATCAAAATGTTCATCACACAAATGCTTGCCCCAATCGGGAATCGAACCCGAGCCTCGCGGTTGGTCAGTATAGTTAGGCGTGTACGCTAGCCACTTGACCAACGAGGTGGTCAACATACTTAATGCCCCTTATAATTACAGTTTCTTGTTCCAGTTTAGAGGGTAGGGTAGCCGGTAGACTTACATAATTGTCCTAACAGCCATGTGTGTCGCTGTTCTGTGTTCGAGATATTGGATTTAAAAGCCTACTGGCTCAGCCCTCCGGACTGGAATACGATTATGCCAAAAAATATCAAAACTGCACAGTAGAATATTACTAGTCGAAACCCATTCTTGCCAAAGAACTGTATCTTCACGCCCATATGTATCCCCGAATGGGTAGACAGAGGCACAACCAGAGCACCCATGACTAGCCGAAGACACTAAGTCCCACAATGTGATAAGTGGCAAGCCTATCGCCGACCGCGCACAAATCCAATCCCGGACAACGTTATTTTTATAAGAAAATATACATTTTCCTTTTTTTTTGGTTGCCAGACTCGGGGATCGAACCCGGGACCTACAGAAGTCAAGTCCGACGCTGGACGGCTAGACCAATTAGACCAAAAATCTGTGTAAAAAATATATGGATCCTGACTGTTGAGATTTTATTTTGAAAGTAATTTATAACTTGTGTATGTGTGTTTTGATTTTAAAACTATTTTAATAGTTACTTAGTGTTACTTTTAACAACATTTTAAAATAATAATATCTTCACGCCCATATCCGCAACGTCTGACTAGGGTACTTACGACAAGCCAAAGACACAATTCCCGCAATGTGACAGGTGGCAAGCTTATGGCAGCCGGGCACATTACCAAACTCGGGCAACGTTGTTATTATAAAATTGAAAATACACATTTTTTTGCCTGACCCAAGGCTCGAACCCAGGACCTTAAGAAGTCAAGTCCAACGCCGGGTATTTATGGACTCCGGACCACACTGGACAGTTGCATGTTTTATTTTTATTTTAACTTTGTTATTTTTGAAAATAACTACTATATTCTGTTTTGACTCAAGCTTATAAAACTACCTGGTTACTTGTATGAATACAAAGTACTTTGAAATTGTGGAGCGATCATAATACGGATAAGGAAGTGACAATACCCTGTTATCGGAATACCAGGTGATGCTTTCTTTGAAAAGATTCAACCCTTTATCTCCATAGTAAGCGGATTTTCCTAAAAATATAGCATCCTTACAAATATTCGTATAAGTACGAGTAACTACTATCTTTTATGTAAAAACTAAGAATTTCGGTTATATCAGAAAATATCTCGGTTAAAAATAAAATCGGAAAATATATCGGTTTCTCTTTTTATGATATCAGAAGGCAAACAAGCACACAGATTTCCTGATGGTAAGAAATTCACGCCGCCTAGAGACACCAAAGATGGTAATGGTGCGTTGCTAACCTGAGGCGGGGATGTTAGGCCTCGAGCAAAAGCAAGTTCACCGGCTACCTTATTCTTTGAACCGGTAGACGTCAATGGCAAGCACTGAGGAATAGGTAAGGCGGTGGTACCAATCCGGGCGAGTCGTTGCAAAACTCTACCCCCTAGTCAGATGTCACGGTGCTAGTTAAGTAAGTTTTTACGAATTGCCTGGCAGGAAGGCAGATGGTCTATTCTGAAAATGAGCCCGGACCAACACGGGGAAAAAATTACGTATGACATTTCATCAAAAGCGATCCAGCTATTTAGACGTGAATACGTAACAGAGAGACTTTCGAAATAATAACATTAGTATGATATAAATAAGAAAGCCATCCGATTTCATCATTACTTTTCGTATACAAATGTTATTTATTAATCACAATCTTACGAGGGATATTTGTCTGTGAAAAAGAAGATTACCGAAAGGTTTGGTACGTCTTGTACAAATTACTTTTAGAGTTCAGACCCTCATAGGTCTTTGTCATTGCTATTAGAAGCAATCTATTTTGATGTGGAAAATATCCAGGACACAGTCCCTTGTGTACGTAAGGCTATGGAAATGAAACTTATTTACGATACAACATTATATGCTTTCAACAATTAAGTTGTTTTTTTCATTATTAATAACTTACCTATTCCTGCCGCCATAATGTCATGACGTGTTCCGGTTCAGAGGGTAAGGTAGCCGGTAAACTTACTTTTGCTCGAGGCCTAACATCCCGAACTCAGGTTGCAACGCACCATTACCACCTTTGGTGTCTCTAGGTGGCGTAAATTTCTTACCATCAGGAAATACGTCTGCTTGTTTGCCTTCCTATATCATAAAAAAAACTAGCTGTACCGGCGAACTTCGTTCCACTCGTTCAGTTTGTATGGGGAAAAATAACGTATTGTTTTATCATTTTCCCGGTTTTCATAAGAATATTCTTCTGACAAAACTAACACAACAAAAAGAAGAATTAGTCAAATCGATTCAGTCATTCGGAAGTTATGCGATTAGCATCACGTTAGCCTTTCATTTATATATACGAGTGGTGTTAGTTACACTATTTATAACTCAAGAACGGCTGAACCGATTAGGCTGAAAATTGGTGGGGAGGTAGCTTATCACCGGGAGAAGGACAAAAGACTTTTTATCCTATTTAATTGTAAGAAAACTGGAAAAAACAACATTTTAATTTTTACGGGCGGAACGAAGTTCGCGGGAACAGCTAGTTATAGATAAATTAATATTTGAAGAATAGGTATGAGCGTGAAGATGTTACAAAAATATATCTAATCAAATCTTCATTTTCTTCAACATCAAATAATTTTAGTTTTTATGCTACTAGTATTATAAATGCGAAAGTTTGTATGTTTGCTACTCCACGCAAAAAATGCTGAACCGATTTTCATGAAATTTGGCACATATATACTGGGTAACTTGGATTAACACATAGCATAGTTTATACGGAAAAAATATTCCTGTGTGACCATTAACCACGTGGACAACAGTTATTATTTGGACAATAGTCGTCGACGTTTGTTAAAGTTTTAAAATATTGATTATTAAATAGGCAAAGTCTCTTGTGGGGTAGGCAGGGAGTTTCTTAATTTAAAAATATGTTTTAAAATTTTATTTGCGCGATATTTTAGTTTTTAGCCAACTTCAAAAAAGAGGAAGTTATATTATGTTCGATGCCTATATTTTTTGTGTGTTATAGTTTATTTATCAGTCATTTGCAAACTCATATAATTTTTTTAAAGAGCGTACTATATAGATGATTTCATTGCCTTGGATGCTATTGGGATTGAACTGACTTGATTGGTTCCCGGTGAATTAAACAAATCCTTTTTTATGTTTTAACCAAGGGAAAAGCCTCCTTTTTCCCATGGTTAAAACATAGAAGGTTATATTTTCAGCACCTATGTTTATTTAGTACAATAATCGATTTCACCGCAGTTTATGAACTGATTTTTGGAATCCTTTTTTCTTCATTAAATAATCGACTTCGATTTTAAGTCGATCTGTTGCATTTTTGCTGTGATTGAAGTATAAAATCAGGAGAGCCGTGTGTTTGTTATCTACCTCATTTTAATTTGTGATTGAAGTCGCTTTTTACCAATTACTATAACATTTAATTTAATGCCTTATTATAAGAAGCATTAAATCTAAATTTGTACCTTATAAAGCTCGAATACTTCTTTTTGAACTAACATAATGTTTATTTTAGAAAAAAATTCCAAGAGAAAACCTTTGAAGATTCCAGTTGTATCCACATGAGTTATATTTTTCTAACAATCTAGGTGAAAAATGACGATTTTTTACTAAATAAGGTTTTTAAATAAATACTATCACGCTGGTTCGCTCTGCAAATGCATCCAAAGAACAACTAAAGATTTATAAGAACTCAATTATTGGTACCATAATACTACTTATGTATATCGCACATCACAATGTAAGATTTTATTGATTTATTTATGTACTATGTAAAACACCTTAACATACTTTCCCGAAAACAAATTAAAATAAAACTAATTTCGTGCAGCCCTACCGCCTTACCGCCTCGTTGGTCGAGTGGCTAGCGTACACGCCTAACTACATCAACCGACCGCGAGGCTCGGGTTCGATTCCCGACGGAGGCAGGCATTTGTGTGATGAACATTTAGATGTCTGCTTTTCCGGATCTGGGTGTTTATTAAATTTTAAATTAATTATTATATTTATATATTTATTAAATTATACTAGCGGCCCGGTACGTATTTTGCTAGGTATATGACCGCATGAGTGACATAAAATAACAAAACAAAAAAGAAAAAAAAACAACTGAAAAAAGTTTCAATATGACAGCACAATCCCCATCTGAAAAAAGTTTCAATTGACTGAAAAATACCCATTAACAAAATAATCCGTCATTTATTAAATTTATCTGTTACAAAAAATGTGATAAATGAAAAACCGCTGCACCGATTTTATGCAAACTTCACATTAACTATCTACAAAATAGTCCGAACAGATCCTAAGCCTTTGGTTTGGATAGGTGAGCCCGTTTTTGAGTTATAAAATTACAACGAAAAGTAGCATAGATTTTTATATATCTAGATTAATCTTTAATTATTATTGTTAATAATGTCATTTCGCTTGGCAGTACTTAGCATTGTCGTGTTTTGGTTCGTGTTAATTATTTAGACTGACTTTTTTTCGATCTATGAATTATACAAATATACAGTATTCATATTTGCCAATCATATTTAAGACGTACTTTTATTTTAACCTTAACTTCCTTACATGTATAAAAAAAATGTATTATAACTGTATCCCTGTACATAGTTCTTTATTTTGTACTTATGTACGTGTATTTGTATTAAACTGCACGTTAATTTGCCACTTAACCTCCATAACAGCTGGATTGATTTCTTTGAAATTTTGTAACACCAACGGGAAAACACACTTGAACCCCGTGGCGCTCCTGTCGTTATGTTATTAAATTATGGCAGTATAAAGTTTACCAAATCTGCTAGTGCTCATATTATCTCAAAAGTGTAATCATAAGTTTTTGCACTTAAAAATAAAGGAACAGGTTAAAATTGACTTAATGAGTATAAAACACTTACAAAACAACAAGCATTTAAGCGTACAAAAAATTTAAAAGTATGTTTACCTTCGTAGCATCAGTATCGAAGCTGATGAAGAGCATGGGGGCGAGCCTCTGCAGCACCAGCTCCCTCACGAACGCCGGCACCGGTTGCCCTCTCACTCCTCTAAGTGACACACTTTTATTAATCTCTTTTATTGGTAAACTATTGGTCTTAAATTAGATCTGGTCTTTCATTTTACAATAGCATTGCCCGACACGTCGCTTTATGGTCACAAACCTGTACCATCAAACATTTACAAAAGTTTAATAATAACAATAAATATCCCTGGACAAGTAACACAAATTGAATCTAACCCCAAAGTAAGCAAATTATATGCTTGTGTTATGTATTAATATGTGTAGTTTGGGTAACAAATACAGTATATATGTAAAATTGTATAGTTTCTATACTTCTTATCGTCGGTGCTTGGTGGAATTCCATTAAATAAGTATAGAAAACTTCAGTTGCTATATAACAACTGAAGTTTTTAATGCTTATTTCAAACCTCAAAACTTTAAACTTCAGCTGTTATATAGCGCTGATGATGTTTGAATAGCGAAACCGGTTGGCTAAACTATAAAAAAATGTACTGTGGAAAGTATAAGTGTTGTAAATAAATTGTTTTAAAATTGTACAAGTGATTTAACATTTAACCATAATGTTGAAATTTTAAAAAGAGCAGTCTATAGAAACTATAATGTGTTGAAAATTTGTGATGAAAGTATTTGTCTTTATTTGTGAGTCTGGGTGTTTATTAAATTAATAACTATACTAGTTTCTCCCGCGGCTCCACCCTAGTATTAAATTAGCCAATATGTTATTTAGATATATGATAGATATAAGGAGGTTTTGCATAAAAGAGTTATACATCCTCCCATATTCACAAACTTTTGCATATACTTATGATATTAATAGGATTTATATAATATATTATGACATAATATAAAGAGATTTTTTTTAATTTGACGTATCTCTGTGTGTGTGTGTGCTTTTGGCAGTAGAGTTCCTAGAGTAATAGACTGATTTAGATGCTATTTTTTTTGTTTATAAGCTGACGTGATCGAAATGGTTCTTATCTACATTAGGGATATGTTTTGTAGAGGTTTTGAAAATTTTTATTAGCAGTAGCAGTAATAATAGACGTTTATTTGATGTCGTCTTTGTGTATTATTTTTAGGTAGTTTATAAGTTATTATTTTTATGTAGTTTTAGGAAAGTATTATTAATCAAATCATTTTAAATTTAAATTTTACTGTCCCGGGTTGTTTCTTAGCTCCATTCAAGAATAAAACAACTGCAGCCAAATGATGTAAGAAGTGATTATTGATTTAAATATTTGACTCAAACGCTGTCGCTGTCTTTATTTTTAACCGACTTCCAAAAAAAGTAAGAGGTTTTCAATTTGGCCGGTATATCTTTTTATGTTATATAACGTGGAAAATATCTGTAAAAAAACTACGGCTTCTTTTCTATTTTTTCTGAAATGTAATATGTTATAAAAAGGGCTATTTGTGCAGCACATCCATTTCACAAATATTCCTGATATGTTTTAAAATAAACTTCATTGTTATCTCAAGTGTAACATTCCTTACTAGAACTACCGCTATATAACTTTTCTACTATTTCATGTATCTAAAAAACTACCATTGAAATAATAAACATTTAAAGTAGTACCATTTATTTTTCATAACTAACCTATAAAGGCCATATCTCAAGTGTAACATTAACACAAGAATTCTTTAACGATTCAATTAGTATTAGTATCTTCACGCCCATGCCCTCAAATGCGTATGCAGAGGCACAACACAAGAGAAAACATTAAATCCCATAATGTGATAGGTGCCAAGCCTATCGACAACCGGGCACATATCCAATCCCGGGACATATTAAATTTTGATAGAAAAATTACATTTTCTAATTTGTTTGTTGCCGACCTTAAGAAGACAAGTCCGACGTCGGACCATTAGGCGACTATCATTAGTTAGTGCAGTTACAATTTAAGTGTCATCAAAGAAAAAGAGAATAAGCACCTTTTTCGCTTAGTATAATTCCCGATTTTTTCTTTACTTTATATCACGTGAGGTAGGAATCATCAGGCTAAGAAATTAGTAAAAAAATGCACCACTACTAAAGATAATTTACAATTAAATATGTATTTGAAAGTCCAAAGAAATCAACAAGTCCGGAAAAAATATATCTATTGTTACAAAACTCGGAAGCCAATCTCACGTTAACATTATTGGCAGAACTAATACCACAATATAAAAGTTAGGATACAGTGTCAACTCAATAACTCCAACTTTTAGAAACACACGAAGTATATTAGTGGTTAGGGATGCAAATGACACATCGATGTTTTAAGACATTGAGGCATCGTTCATAAGCATTGATGTTTTAACATCAATGTTAAAAAACAAGAAAACATCGATACATCGTTCATTATCAACGATGTTTTATTGCAGTGCCATCTCTTAGTAAGTTAATAATCTACATTATAATCTTAGTGACTCGCACGCCATTGCATTTTATATTTTTGTTTCACTCTGACGCTCGAAGTGAGCAAGAGAACGAACCGCTACATGTTTGGCGTCCATGTGCAGCTCCGTCGTTCGTGTTTGTGCATTTTCACCACATTATTTTTATTTACAGTTTTTTTACAGATTTTGATATTCTTCTACTATTTATATGCTAGTACATTATAACTGTTTCATTTAAAATGTCAGTATATTATGTCCGTAATTTTGATTACTAAAACGAATCTAATTCAATCTATTTCCTATAATTGCTTTTTCTCACTATATCATAGCCGTAAGTCAACACTGCTAATATTTTATAAAAAACATCGATGTATAGTTCATAAACATCGATATTTTCGACATCGATTTTTCATTTTTAAAAAAAGAAAGAAAATTATTTATTCGCGGAATATGTGTGTAAATGAGATGTTACAAAAATATTTAAGTATATAACATATTCTACCCTATTTTGGTGTGCAAATTTTTTAACATTTATAAAAAATATCATTTAATTACATATGCTTTAACTTTTAAGTCAACCATTTATATTTATAACTAGTTTAATTACTTATTACCAAAACATTTAAAAACTATATTTAAATTTAACCCTGTCTACCGTAAACTACCTCCGTTTCCAAACTCAGCCAGACAGGAGAAGAAACGGCGAAACAAATAAAAACATCGACATTACAATATCGATATTTTTTTTGAACGATGTTGCATCCCTATTCGTGGTTGGTATTAAAACTTTAGCCACGATAAACTGCTGAGAATACTTGTTAACTATTTGCTGGCACATTACTTTGTTAACCATTTCACGTATGATAGAAATGAACGTGCCATGCTTTAATTGTGCTAATAAACTTGCTTTTGTAACTTAATTGTGTTTATTTTTAAAATCTTATTAATTAGAAACAGGAAGAATAATAAGCTGAAAATATATTTATATTTCAACTTGCTACCCGCGGCTTTGCTTGCGTGGCTGCTTTTTTATTTCTTGCACTTTCATACAAACTTTCAACCCCTATTTTATCCTCTTAGGGGTAGAATTTCCAGAAACGCTTAAATACGTGTTTAATTTTTAATAAGTAGCCCACGAATGGTTTAATGTTTTTAACGTAAAAAAAGACGGGTCTTTTATACAAACTTTCAACCCCTATTTCTACCCTCAGGGGTAGAAATTCCATCCTTAGCGGGTGTCTAGTCAATAAAAGGACCCTAATCACCAAATTTCATGGCTGTAACTAGAACAGTTTGTGCTCGGCGATGATGAATCTTCAGTCAGGACATGTCATTTTAAGTGTATAAACATGTTTCTTTTGCATTAGGTAATAAATAATTATTGAATAGAAGACTAACGGCCAATGTTAACAATGGTGCCGATTTTGTTGTGTCACCGCTAAAGCTAAACTAACTTAAAAATTTTCTAATATTAGCTTATTTTTAGACAAATGGTATTCTGTTGTCACCGTAGTTCTAAAATTTCTTTCTAATTTGACAGTACTAAGATTTGAAAATTGTTGAAAGAACAGGTTTGTTGCGTTTTTTAAGAAGTTGTTTAGTGTTTTATCTTAATTTATGTTTATTTTTCAGTTAATGAAGCAGATATTTGAGTGAGAGTTTAAGGGAAGTTTAAGCAACGACCCGAACAGCAGATTAAAAAAGAACTTTATACCATATTTACCACCTAGGCAACAGTAAAACATGCGAGTTAAAGCGTCCTAAAAAATAAAAAAATACCAGGGCATGAAAATTCTAATTGCTTTGAGTAAAAAATAACCGACAAGAATTATTTTAACTCTTGATCTGCGAG
>NJDC01004215.1:59218-73349 GCA_002245475.1 Calephelis virginiensis
GTAGAGTTTTTTGATGTTGTTTTCTGATCAGGAAATTTGGATAGCTAGTACCTAAATAATCCAGCTTACTTATTCGATTGGCTTAGCATCCCAACTTCAGACTATCGATTTTTTGTCCTAAAAGACATACTAGCTTGTTCGTCTTCAAAGATCAGATTTCGTTTATGAGCATGAGTTTAAGGTGCTATACTTACTAACGACTCCGTTAGCTATTTGTACAAAAACTTTAAATAGCACCTCTACTAGTAAATAAGAAAACTAACTTTTTTCTATGTGTGAATTACAAAGCGTAATAAATAGCACCTAGTGGCAAAAGCTCTGAAGCTTTTAAAGTGATCATTTATTATAACTCACCTGTATGATATATTCAAGGTAACTACTGATAGGGATGCGGAGAATGAAACCAGGCACGTACTGACTCCGTAGTAAAGACCTGTCAACATAATTACATCATATTAACAAGATATATGTAGTTATCGAAACAAACTATTCATATTATTTATAGGTTATATGCACACTAGTTGTTCGCCGCAAATTTATACACACGTTGTCACTTACTTTCCAGGGTTAGTGATGGGAACAAAATATTTTACCGTAATAAAAGGTATCTTAAACGTCGACCTTGATTATAATCTACTATTAAACAATTTGATCAAAATCACTTGCGTAGTTTTTGTAAACATACAATTAAAAAAATATTAACCCTTGTTAAGCATTTTGTATCCTATACACAATACGTAGCAACTATTGATTTAAAACATATTTCATGTAAATACTGTTTCATTACTAAATAAATAGTATTTAAATGTGAGGATACTAGACAAACAATTATCGATAAAAAAATTAAATAATCGGCACACGTTTACAAAAACTTAAACAGAAAACCCTTACAAAAAGTTTACAGATCAGAAATGTGTGATGTTTTTTTAAAGTTTTTTTTAAATGGTTGCTGTGCAACTTTAAAACTAGGCCTTTGAGGTATATTAACTTGCATGTTTTATTAAATTTCATGATTTCCAATTAACATGGTTTTCATTTTTTATCGATAATTATTTGTCTAGTATCTTTACATTTCGGTTGATCAAGATTAGAAAAATCACTTTGTATATGTTGTCTCTGTTTTGTATGTAACCTGCTTCCCTCTACTCGTAGTTACTTCATGTCTACCTTTTCAGGACTAGGAAAGGATATGCTAGAACGTAGCGAGTCATGCAAACTCTACTGCCTACTATATAATAAGTAACATGTATTTGTGAGTATCGTAGGAAACTATTACAAAGTTTGATACTCCATTCATTCACTAAAATTGAAAACCGGTCCACTGTTATAAATGTTTTATTGCATATTGTTTCTTCTAGCCTAATTAAGAGAAAACAATATAAATATGGTACATAAATAAATAGACAAAACTTAAAGTAGGTTCTCCCTGGGATGGTTCCGTTCCGTTTCGAATATCCGTTCCTTCCGTTGGGAATAGACCATCATTTCTGCGAGGCAGCTCGTAAGATACGAAAAAAAGCGAAAGGGGTCATAACAAACAAGAGCACCGGTGGTAGAGTTCATTGCTGCATCTTGTCCGGATAAGGATCTACTTCCTTACCTATTCCTGCGCCATTAACCGGTAGATTTTATCAAATTGCCTAACAACCCGGCAAAACAAAACACGATGCACATACAACTATGATATCTATAGGCCACGATTATCTCTTCCATCCACCAGGAGAGACATCTACTTATCTATCTTATTACATAAAAAAGAAAAGTTCCCTGTAAACTGGGTCTTTTGACCATGTTTCCACATTTATTTCTGTAAAACTTTAGAACTCATTGCTACATGAAATACGGAGAAACCAAACATTGGCTGTTAAAAGTTTTTAAAAGGCTGTTAAGGACTATTAGTAATTAATGATTGCGCATAATTTACAGTAATTGTGTTTGGTTTGAGTTTTTGTAAATAATTCTTTGCAATGTACCACAATATTGTTAAATGTACTACATCTCGTAAGCATTCTGTCTATTTTCGGATTGCTGAAAAAAACTTTTTTCACAAAAATTATTGCTGTTTTGTTACTATTACTTACTAGCATTTTGGCATTAAAGCTCGGCAAATATAGAAACAATGTGACTTAAGCCCTGACATTTTGTTTTTAGAAAGTTTTGAAAATTTAATAAAGCACTATAGTTTTTAATAAACACTATCCTTTTTTGTTTCGTGTTTCGTATATGTGCCTAAATCCAATGACTGGGCGTGGAACATCAAAAACTGTACCTATAGTTTCGGGGTACCTAGCATTGTTGCATTCTGAACTCTTCACTATCTGTACCTCTACTAATACTTTTTGTATCTATACTTATAATAAATCCATAAAAAAATGAATTCTGTACATTTCATATATTTAGAAAAAAATTTTTAGTTAAAAATATTTTTCGGAAATGGGCAGCAGAACACATTTTTATCATTTTAGAGTTTTTGTCTTTCTTTCTGTCTGTATCCTGACCGCGATTCATGACGAATCTTCTAAACCTACCGTAATAAAATTGGGCTGGTATTTTTAAAAAGGTTAATGGAAACTTGTTATCCTGCTTACTAAAGGGTTTCCCTTGAGAAAGAGGTAAAAGTCAAAATGTAAATTTGACTATAATTAATTAACGCGAAGTCCGATTCCATTTAGTGTTATTTTCTTTTGTATTACATCTTTTACAGAATGTTAAGTATTTATTCTAAGTTATAAGTTTTTAAAATTACAGACATAACAAAATTCAGTTAAACTATCAAGTAATCATATAACTTGAAACCCACAATATAGAGAATCATCGAAACGTGCATGATAAGATGAAGTACATAGGCACAGAATGTCGAGTGACAAGTGAATAATGTTCGACGGGACGGCTAGTGTGACTATAAAATAGTGTGCTACCAATATCGTTCATGGTATCAATATATATAAATTATTATCAATAGATATAATATTATTCTTGCCATCACGAGAACTATCCTATTATCCTATTATCCTATCCTATTAATATTATAAATGCGAAAGTTTGTAAGTATTGATGTATGGATGTTTGTTACTCTTTCACGCTCGAATGGCTGAACGGATTTGTCTGAAATTTGGAAGACAGATAGATTGTGACCTGGATTAACATATAGGCTATTTTTAATCCCGATCGCACACCGGGTTTCTGTGAAAACGCGGGCGAAGCCGCAGGTAGCAGCTAGTTATTAATATATGAATAAGCAGCTTTTTTTTTCCGTCGTTGGTCGAGTGGCTAGCGTACACGTCTAGACTAACTACACTGACCAATCGCATGCTTTGGAATCGATTCCCGACGTGAGCAGGCATTTGTATGACGAACGTTTAGATGTCTGCATTTCCGGGTCTAAGTGTTTATTAAATTTATTTTGGTATCTATTCAAGTTTTGTATGTATTAGTATCGTTGACTAACACCCATAACACAAGCACATAACTTACTTACTTGGGGGTTAGATTCGACTTGTGTGACTTGTCCAAGAATATTTATTTAATTTATAAAACATACCGTCCCTGTGGTCTAGCGGTTCAGGTGTTGGAATTGACTGCGCGAGGTCCCGGGTTTGGATCCCGGGTCGGGCAACAAAAGAAAAGTTGGTTTTTCCAATTTTCAAATTAAAAAAAAATTGCTCGGGATTGGATATGTGCCCAGTTGGCAATAGACTTGCCACCTATTACATTGTAGGATTTTGTGTCTACGGCTAGTTGTGGATGACCTGGTTGTGCCTCTGCCTACCCCTTCGGTGATATGGGCGTGAAGATACTTTTTATAAAATATACCCAATCTATCCCAGGTCATCTTGTTAAATATCTTCAATCTATACTTTTTACAACTACACGTAACCTGCTTTTCTTACTTTGATTAGAAAGTTTTAGCTTTAAACTGTAGATTCATTTGCAGTGATCCGACTCAATGGATACCGGATGGATTTAATGCTTGAAGTTTTATCTAATAATGTTATTTTCTATCCTTATGGTAAAACTTTACCAATATGAATTTTTAATTTCAAAACGAACGTATAAATGCAGGTCATACTCGAAGTCCATACTCATAAAATTAAAACTGATTTTTTTACGGACCCGGCAGACGTTGTTCTGCCTTAGTTTTAATATGATTTTAGTAAAAAAATAAGGATGAGACACCCTTGGGGGTATGAAAAATAGATGTTGGCTGATTCTCAGACCTACTCAATTATGCTCACAAAATTTCATGAGAATCGGTCAAGCCTTTTCGGAAGAGTACGGGATCGAACATTATGACACGAGAATGTTATACATAAGATAGCAAACCTGGAGGTTACTACGAGATGTTAGTAAGACATGATCGTGATATTTGTGACACTATAGATCTTAAAAAGGCGTCGCTTTCCTGACGTCGGGATGGTCGATTTCTGTCCGAAAAAAATGTTTTCGCCTTATACCAACTGCAGGCTATGTCTAAGTCTGTATGGTCTATTCTGCGCACTTTTCGTGATAGATAAGCGAATAAACAGACAAGTCACACCATAGATTTTACAGGTGCGTCGCTGTCCTGTGGCCAGAATGTTAGAATTATTGTGCAAATCTACTACCGTACCCTACAGACCGGACTATGACGTATTGGCTTAAAGGCGAAAGGAATGGGTAAGTTGATATTATCAATTTAGACGAGAAACTGTACAGCGCCTTGCGAATCAGTTATAAGCTTATAAACATTTTTGAAGTGAAAACTTCTTTAGCAGCGTCGCGCACTTTTATGGAATGGGTAAAAACTTCTAATTTCGCGTCAGATCGTCAGATCGTAAGACGGCGTAGGGCGCATGCGCGAATAAGACGGCGCGAGATCTTAAATAAAACGTAGATTCATTGCTGTTTTTGTATTGCTTAGATATTTCCGAAGAGTATAGGATGCTCAATGGATAATACGCCGCAATACACCTAACATTACATTCTCACAGATAGCAGATACGTATAATATCAACAGACATTGCTATGCTATATTTGCTATATATTGTTCCAACTTGAAAATAAGCTGTATGTGTAGATGAGCAATGTTCATGATACAGATAATATGACGGCGCTCCTAGCCGTCACGTAGTCTTACTTTAGCGAGTTTTTGTCAAGCCAAACGCAGATTATTGATATGAAAATAATATTTGTGCATAAATGATAGTACATTCATACTGATAAAGCAATTCGTGCAAAATTATTTCCTAACCATTCCAAAATATCAAAAATGCACAGCGATAATATTCAAGTTTTCACTTCTGCCGGCACTCCCGGAGTGCAACCCGATTTATTAAAGAAACCACCCCTAGTCGGGTAAGTTGTAGCACAGCACCCTACTACCAATTTTAGCCCAGGCTCTCCTCTTACGAGCTTCCTGGCAAAGACCCCGTTTTCCCCGTGTTGGTCCGGGCCCCTTTGCAGAATAGACCATCTACCTTCCTGTCAGGCAGCTCGTAAAAGGCGAGCATAGGCTTACCATCACTAACACCGTGACATATGACTAGGTGGTAGAGTTTCACAGCAACTCGCCCGGATTTTTACCACCGCTTTACCTATTCCTGCCGCCATAACGTCATGACGTGTTCCGGTTTGGAGGGTAAGGTAGCCAGTAAACTTACTTTTGATCGGGGCCTAACATCCCGACCTCAGGTTGGCAACGCACCATTACCACCTTTGGTGTCTCTAGGCGGCGTGAATTTCTTATCATCAGGAAATACGTAGGCTTGTTCCCTTCCTATATCATAAAAAAAAGAGGCAGATGGGTTTTTCTACTAAGGGGACCTGGGCCAATACAGGGATTTGATTGGCAGACATATTTTATAAGGAAATCACTTTTTGTATACCTAAAATTAATTGCGTATTTTTTTTAAATTTTCACACTAATAAAAGAAAACAATTTTAATAACCAACTTTGATAAAGGATTTTGATTTTCCCCGTGTTGGTCCGAGCTACTTTGCAGAATAGACTATCTGCCTTCTTGCCAGGCAGCTCGTAAAAGGCGAGCGTAGGCTTACCATTACTAGCACCGTGACATCCGACTAGTTGGTAGAGTTTCTCTGCGACTCGCCCGGATAGGTGCCACCGCCCCTCCTATTCCTGCCGCCAAACGTCAGTGCTTGACGTTTCAGTTCGAAGGATAAGGTAATCAGTATACTTACTTTTGCTCGAATTCTAAAATTCCGCAGGCCTCAGGTTGGCAACGCACCATTACTACCTTTGGTATCTCTAGGCGGCGTCAGTTTCTTATCAGGAAATCATTCTGCTTGTACGCCCTCCAATATCATAAAAAAAACTTGTTACATTTTCATGTTATTGGTGTGTCTCTCTTTTATGACTTTTTAACCCTCGTTCAAATAAGAAGAGTCTTGTTCTTTCAATGTTTTGAATTTGATAAATGGACCGATTTTAAAGCGTTTTTTTTTTGTTAGAAAACTGATGTAATCGAAATGGTTCTAAGGGATAGGTTTCGTCGAGGGTTTAACATCAACAGATTCCAGTCAACCTCAATCAACGTCACAAACCAACATCCCGTCAACGTAATCATAATATACCCCTGGAATCTGTCAAATAATTCAACTTGGAAATTTACGGCCTATAACTTGCTACTTATTTATGAATTAAATTAAATTAAATCTGTTAAATTTTACTTACGCACAACATTGAATGGAAAATAAAAAAAAATAACGAAAACAATATTTATTTGCAGAATATGTGTGTTAAAAAGTTGTTACAAAATTATTTAAGGATTCTGATATATTCTACTACATCGCCTCTGTGGTCTAGCGGTTCAGGTGTTGGACTTGACTGTATGAGGTCCCGGGTTCGATTCCTGGGTCGGGCAGCAAAAAGAAAATTTAGTTTTTCCAATTTTCTAATTTAAAAAATGTTGCTTGGCATGGGATGTGTGCCCGGCTGACGATAGGCTTGCCAGCTATCTCATTGTGGCACTTAATGTCTTTGGCTAGTCGTGGGTGCCCTCGTCGTGCCTCGGCTTACCTCTTCGGGGATACGGACGTGAAGATATTTTATTATTTAATAGTAGTAACTTTAACATTGAAAATAATTGTATAATTTATTCTACTCTCACGTTCCGTACATAAAGGTAGAGTAGTCGGTTAAATTGCTTACAGAGCCTATGATCTAAACCATGACATCTATCTCACCAGCAATGTAAGTGATGTCTAGACGAAAGTTTTCTCGATCCATCAGAAGAATCACCTGCTTGTTCGCTATCTCAGAACGTAAAAAAAGAGACGATGTTTTAATACTCACTTATTAAGGGCGTTTTTTCAGTAGGCGGCAGTGTATCACGAATGGTCATTAGGAAGACAGTCATCGATAATAATGCGCTGATACCAAGAGTCACCTTCTCTCCAGACTCTGAAGGTACGTAGAACACCAGAAGAGCTGTGAAATATTAAGCATGTAATAAAATAGACTATGACTGAGGATAGATTGCCTACATTTTATTCTGCCCATATGAATATGTGCATTGAAAAAACTAGGTCTTTGAAAATAATATTTAAAGGTTTCTAAAACATCTCTCTTTTAAGTTTATTTATTTTTTTACACATTGAATCATACCCCAAAGTAAGCAAATTATATTATGCTTGTGTTATGGGTGTTAGTTAACGATACTATTACCAAAGACAATATATATAATACAATACAATATAATATATATATTTACTAATCTCTGCTATTACATAGACATACTTAAATAGCTCAGACCAATAAAATACTTTTTTGTTGGTTGAAACCGAGCTTCGCGGTTGGTCGGTCTATTTAGGCGTGTACACTAGCCACTCGACTAACGAGGCGGTAACTAAGTTTAAAAAGAAAGATACTACCACATTTCTAAAATCTGTTTCCCCTCTGATTCTTAAAGTGAGATAGTATAAATCAATAAAATATATAGGAATTCTGTGAATGTCAACTTCAACACAATATGGTTTAAAAGACATAACAATCAGCAGTTTGTAAGATTTAGCACATGTTTAGAAATCGCAAATATAGATTAAAACTGTTTATTTATCAAACCGCAACATAACTTTGTTATTTATACTCTGAATAAACTTGAAATTAGAAATATCAATAACCTCTGACAAAAATTTCATATAATGTAGCTAAAAGTCAACTTAATCACGTCAGCTTACAACAAAAAATTGTGTCTAAACCGCACCATCCGTTCAAAACACACACACCCACAAACACACACACACACACAAACTTCGTTTTTTGTCGAGGGTTAAAACCTATTTTTCAATTATGCAAGTATCGCAATTCTTAATATAATACGTAGCCAATATTATATGATTGTCAATACGGTAGTTTAATGGCCGAGCCCGACTCTCGCATGGCCACTTTATTTGTGTTACAAAAATATCATGCTTTTCATTCTCTTAAGCTCCTCCAAAATTTCCTTCCCCTTACAACGAAAATTTCGCTTATACATACCCTTATTTTTCCTGTTATAGATTATACCGACACATGTTTTCTTGACGCTACTGAACAACTACTTAACAAATTAGAAAGACTTCAAAATCTTTGCATTAGATTTATCTATGGTCTCAAAAAATTTGATCATGTCTCGAGTTACAGGGCTAAGTTAGGATGGCTTCCTATACGCGTACGTCGTAATTTTCATATACTGTGTCTTTTATATAAGATTCTTTTTAATCCGCATTTCCCGAGTTATCTCCGTGATTCCTTTCAGTTCCTACATTCTACTGAATCTCCTTGTCGTCCTCATGTTAAAACCTTGTTACGTTTCCCTGTTAGTAACTCTGCTTTTTATTCTCAGTCATTCACTGTTCGTGCTGTTAAGCTGTGGAATGCTTTACCTGATAAAATTCGGGCCAGTGAAACATTATTTGTCTTTAAGAAAGTACTAAAAGAGCACTATCTCTCACAAATTTGATTTTTTTTTAATCGTCGTCTGTTTTTTCTTTGAATTTCTAGTTATGTATATAATTATGTATACTTATATATGTGTACATTACCTACGTAGGTTTATGTTCATGTATATCGTGTATATGTCTATGTATATATTTACATATTTGTTTATATATATATATATATATTTATTATTATTTGGATAAGTATTTCATAGTCAACAAATCGTGTATCTACACTTGTCTACGTTTATGTTTGTTTATGTCAGCTGTTAGAAATCTCTGTAGCTGGAGATAAGCTCGCCCATTGTACTGTATTATCTTTATGTTCATGTTTGTGATAACGTTTTGTGTACAATAAAGATATTATTATTATTATTATTATAAAATATTGGGATATCACGTTTTAGGGAACTCTTAAAACATGATAAACAAACTTATTTTCGTAAAATTCTTGAAATAATATATACGTTTTTCTGGGTTATTATGGTCTCCGGCTATGCCTCAACTATCGAATTAATTTAAAAAAAATAGTTTTGTTAAAAACATTTAACAAATCCTGGCTGACTGATTCATCATCGTCGAGCAAAAACTGTTACAGTTACAGCCATGAAATTTGGTGAGTAGGTTCATTTAACTGAGTAGACACCCACTAAGGACAAAGCTTTCGAATTTCTACCTCTAAGAAAGGTGAAATAGGGGTTGAAAGTTTGTATGGCAGATCATCATTTTTTAAGTTAGTAACATGAAACTTTATTTTTGGGCTACGTATTAAAAACGAGTAGATAGGCATTTAGGCGTTTCTGGAAATTCAACCACTAAAGGGGGTAAAATAGGGGTTGAAAGTTTGTATGAAAGTCCTTATTAATGGGCTAAATTCAGTAAATATATTAATTGCCACGCGAGCAAAGTAGCGGGTAAGTAAATCTATCTGTTACTTAATAAATAATAATAAAAATAAGAGAATTGTGCAGAAAATCGATAAAATAACAGTAGTAATATCAACAAAAATACTTTTAAAACATCAATAAATTTAAACATCTGTAAAACTTAAATTGAAAAAGTGTTTTTATAATTTAAAAACTTTTTTTTCTAGTTATCTTTAACATTTTCGTTAGATAGCTTTGTGTTTCTAAAACTATTTCAATTATTTTAGAAACGACAAACGGACAATGATTGCTTTGACATATATATTTTGAAATGTAAATGTTTCTATGAACAATATTGCCAGCTGTAACAATTCGCTATCTATTGTTACTCAGAACTACGAGCGGGAGAACACTAGAAACCTTATTTCAATTCAGTCAATGTTATTTTTCAATCAAACTTATCAAATTAGCTTTTATCTAACACCTATTTCCTTGCAGGTTTTGTAAAAACACACATCTGTGCATACCGCGTTTATGTTTGGTTTAATTTTATTGTTAGGGAGCCCGCGTTGCTAAATTTGTAGTAACTCCAGCGTCGTGGAGACCCATGGTACTTTGTCAATTAGATAGTGGAGAGTAAAAAAAGTCATGTGAGGTTTTTCTTTTTAGCGGTGCGTTACGCGTCTAGATGCTAAAATAACAATCACAGTCACTTGATCGTTAGCGAGCTCATCAAATATTAATAGTATTTATGCCTAATAAATCTCCGATGACAGAAATATGATGTGAATCAGACAGTTTGCCGTAATGGACAATGAACATCAACGAATTGGTGTTTGCAAGTTTCCGACTTTCCTACTCTTGTATGTCTTGTAAAATTTAAACATGCACTTATTGGCATGCCATAAACCCGCCGTACTTTAATCTGACATGCTCGAGTATATTTTTAAGCCAAAAAAATTGACAGACAACCCTACATGCGCGCCTCTATATAGAGATTTGATATCCCATATCTTAATCTGACGCGCTTGAGTTACTCCAAAAATCCCCTCTTGGGCTCCCCTACTATTATGTTTTTGTTGATAAATAACAGATTAAAAAAAATATTACTTGATACTAGACAAAAGGACATTTTACTAAAACAAGGTAGCCCATTCAGTTTGTATGTTAAAAATTAAAATGTCGTTCTTCCTAGATTTCCCTCAGTTGAACAGGAGAAAAAATATCCTTTGTCCTTCTCCTGGGTCTAATCTACCTCTCCAATATTTTTTATAGCTAATTTGGTGTACCCGTTCTTGAGTTATAAATAGTGTAACTAACACGACTTTCTTTTATTATATATGATAAGTATGATTAGTATATATAGATACATAGATGCAATCAATGTCTAGTATCAGATCTATCTCTATTATAACCCTTTAATAGAACGATCAGAAAGGCAATGTGCACGCAGAGTAATAATTTTAACCCTATATAGCGTTCTAAAAAATTCATTGCTCCTAAATAAATAAAAGAGAAGGTACTTCAAGAATTCAACAAATTATTTCTTTCAAATAAATTAAGCTCCTTTGATTTGGCCATTTGAAATGTTTGTAAGTACCCGAGAAGAACCAGATTGATGTTCCGGTTTGAAGGGTAGTTTTGATATCCCGGCCACAGGTGCTGGTCACCTACTACATCTATGGTAACTATAGGTCACAGGTCAGGTCGTCTCTTAATATGGACAAGGAGGGACTTGTGCTGATTTGGTGTCTAATCACACAAAAAAATTGTTGACGTCTAATGACCAAATCGTTCGGATATTTACCGTGGGCACGATTTCGCTCTTTTGTTGTTCAAACTTCCTAATACATTTAAAGTATAATCACACATTTAAAGGAATCAACTTTGTTAATACTTGCGCCTGTTGATATTTAAACGTGAATCAGATTTTTGTGGTATAGTAGCTAGTGGAATAATCTAATTTTATTATTAAATAAAACAGCGAACAAAAACGTGGTTCTTGATGATAGGGTCAAGGGGGCCAACATACACTGTGGACGTTAACGATGCGTCGCTGTTGGACTACCCTCCGGACTGGAATATGACATTGTCACTAAGGCTGCAGGAATAAGTTAGGCGGTGGATCCCTATAACGGCAACTGTACCTAAGTGTCTAGTTCTAAATTTAGGTATTCATAATTTATTTAAAATATATGCATCATAGTGTACAAACTTGGAATGAATGTTACGTGGTATTCTGTACCAGTTAACCTAACTTTATTTGAAACAACTTAATGAAATATTTAATCTATTTTCGGTTCTTATGGGGATCCAGGCAGATTTAGAATTAAAATATTTTGTGATGTCTTTCTAGTTAATAAGTAAAAATAATAATGTGGACAAAAAGTTTTTTTTTTAAATAAGCTTGTTATTTATAATTTTTAATCAATACTTGAAGAAAATTGCGGACATTTGCTCACTAGAAGAGGTGGTGTGTTTAGATAAGTGCCCTCTTTCAGAGGCCATGCAGCCCTCTGAAAGAGGGCTGCACGGCCCCTTACAAAACCAGTTACGTTAGTCAAACAAACGATACCAGTTAAGGCCCCATACTTAGTCAGCCAGAAGAGCCAATCAGCGCACTCCCCCGTTCCATGATTAATATGAAATATTGCGCTCAAAAGTAAATGTCTTAAGCGCCAAATCACTATTTTTGACACGATAAAAGTAATTTGAAAAAAAATATAAAAACTGAAACAGTTATTTTTTAGGTATAATACTTATCTATGTTTATGTTAAATCTGGTGTCGATATTTTCATAATTGAAGTAGACAGTTGGGTTTTGCTTTCAAAAAGGTTTACTTTTTGATTTTTTTCTATCGAGCAAAGTGGAATGAATCGTGTTTTGGAAACACTAGTCTTATAAAGCATATTATTAATGTTAATTTTGTGTATTTTTGTCGCCAAGATCCATAATTGCTTTGTATGAAAACAACAGTATGTTGCTGACGTATTTTAGCATACATGGCCCCTTAAGGGTTAAATTTAAAAAATAAAACTGCCTCCATGACACATTGCCTCAATACTTTGTGACAATGGGTATTGTGGCCATAAAAATACGAAAATTTAACTCTTATTGCAAAAGTGATTTTTCTCATTATAACCATATACAGCAGTTATAATGAAAAGTGCAATCTGCGTCATTACCGTCTCACAATAGCACAATGGAGCAATTGGTATCGATAACGCTATTGTTTCCATTTTAAATAACTTTCCTTCTGTTGAAAGCGGTCAAATTATTTGCGAGAAAGCTTTTAAAGTGACAATATTGCTGCCGAAGATGATTATTTAATTTAATAAAATTGTGAATCTCGATTCGGTGGTATCGAGATTTGAATAAGTAATAATAGAGTTTTAATTGGATAAACGTATTTTCCAATCCCTATTGTGAATGCTATAAATAGATTTTAGCGAAGCCTTAAAGTTTTGATGACTAATATATATACTCGTCTATAAACTATCAATACTCTATATACTTTTAAGCTTTAGGAGAGATGCATGAATTCTTTTGAACGTTAATTAATTCATTAATTCAATTAAATTTTCTGAGATCAATGGTATTGGCGTTGACTACATGAAGTCCTGGTTTCTATTCCCTGGTCAGGTCAGCATTCTATCTTTTAAATTTTCGAATAAAAACAATGCCACCCGAGTTTAGATAAGAGCCAGTTTAGCAATAGGTTTACCACTAATTATATTATAGGACCAAGGTGCCTTTGGCTAGGCGTTAGTGTTCTGGTTGTAACTCTATTATTCGGGAATATGGACGTAAAGATTATAACTTACTAATGTTTATATACGCTTGATTCTTCCCTTATTTTTGTGAAAAAAATCTATTTTTGTCTACAAACGGTAAGCAATTTTGTCGATATTTCAATGTATAAACTAAGATTTTACGTACATAAAACTTGTGAATGCTTTAGCGAATCCACGGTTTTAACCAATTTTATCAATTAAATTTGTCTATCCTTGATAAGATATGTCGACTACTCCTGCCAGCGCCCAGGCATAAATAATAATTCGCCAGCAGTAAAATTGCAAAATCCGACAACGTTAATTATTATTCCATAGGTCAGAATTTTAAGTTTTATTAATTCAACTATCCTGTTCTAAATATTAATATAAATATACATTTTTTTCATATGAACCTTCTCCTAACAATGACTAACTTAACAAAGAATAATTAGCAAAACTGGTCCACCCATTCAGGTATGATGACTAAAGAAAATAAAGAAACATATTTGTGTATAAGATTATAAAAAATTCGTATTTTTTAAATTTCTTGACATTATTAATTTAGCTTAAGC
>NJDC01004221.1:22915-43878 GCA_002245475.1 Calephelis virginiensis
TTTGTTTTCAATCTGTTATAAATAAAAATCAATTGGTGTTCGTTAGTTTTGCTAAAACTCGAGAACACCTGGACCGATTTGGCAAATTTTGGTTTTGAATTATTTGAGAAAGCCTAGGGAAGGCTTAAAAGATAAGAAAAAAGAAAAACCTTAGAGAGAAATAGGAAAAACAACATTTTAAGTTTTCCCATACAATAAGAACTGGTGGAACGAAGTTCGCCGGGATAGCTGATAATGTAGTTTATACAAACAATGTGGCCCGGTAAAGGATAAGTACTTGGCTTGAATTAACATAATATTATAAACATATTATAGTGTAAAAGATTTTCTTGCTGACAAGCATAATAAAAAAAAATATTATTAACTTAAATTGATTAAAGAAATCATGGTTGCTAAAAAGTTTGTTTTGCCGTTTCTCCTTCTGAACGGTAGAAGTGTACGGTAAATAAGATAAAAATTAATCTACCTTTAAAATTATGTTTTTGTAATAAATTATGAAACTTATTAAAAATAAAAATAAAATAGTTATTAAAAATTTTAACAAATGATTTGTGATTTAAATGTTAAATAAATAATTTAATTTTGTAATATTACATTAAACAATTTCATATTCAATTTCTATCAACACAACACAATCTGGTAGAATGTGTTGGTATGCTTAAATATCTTTGTAACAACTTTTTAACACACATATTCCGTAAATAAATAAAGTTTCATTTAATTTGGTTGACGATACACATTGTGTATTGTGCACCTTTGGCGAACCGTAAGGTGGCTTGGTTGTCTTTCCGCCTATTTGTTCCTGGAAACGGGTGTAAAAATCTTTAGTTATATGAAATTTGTAAAAGTAAAAATTAATACTTAAAAAGAATAATACTAATACCAGTACTTAAGGCACATGAATAACGAAAAATGAGATATGACTTTGTCTAAGACGTTTAACCATCTTAAAGACTTTACTTTTAATACTTACTGTTGTCCTTACTTTGAAAAAATTACCATTGCCGAAAATTTCAACTGATGTATTTTTTTTTATAAACGGCAATCATGAAATTTGTGTTTCTGCGTTTTTTTTACGTGTATAAAAGGAACAGCAGGCGAGAAAAACTCTGGAAGTCAGAGAAGTTATGCAAACAATTTTGTTTAACCTAGACTCAAACTTCAAATACCTTATCTTTTAGCCAGATTCATGTAGAACTCACAACCGCAACACCATCTTCACTTTATTATTTTGTAATGCAATAATGATGTTCTGATATATCTTCCCTGGTACGCACGCAATACAGCTTTTTTGCGACTTTTTAATATGTTAAAATTAATAAGTTAACGTTCAATTAAAACTTTTTTATCCACACAAATATTATTCCAGAGTTGTTAAATGTTTGAAACAGCGGCTTATGACTCTACGATGTTTTACCCGACATAAAATGCCAATAAGTGCTCATATCCACCTCAATCAAGATACAACTTTGAAGTTGTCGAGGCGTGAGCCCGTAAAACTTCTTAATGAGAGAGTTGCAAAGTATCAGCTACCAAATTTCTAACTTCGATAAATTTCCATGTGTATACGGTTGTCTGCAATATATCGGTAGTAACTAGAGTACTTCTTCGGCTTTGAACGTGTTCACATCCGCTTCAATTGAAAATGGTTCTGTTTACAATTGATCAAATTATATTGAATATTCAGTAGGGTTCCCGTAATTCCCGAAAAGACAATATGATGAAATCAAACGATACACGGATGACTTTTTCCAAAAATTGGACTTAGATGCCTATAACTTATTTCCTATTATGTTTTTTTAAAAAACAAGACTTACATAGAATAACTGTTCTACTCATATATATTTTGAACTATATTAAGTTTTATAATGTAACATTGGAAAGTATTTTGACGGATAACGATTGACCTTGGCTGGAAAAGTTAAAGTCGAACAGAGTGACGTTTTTCCATGTATGAAAATCCTTGAACATCCCTCGAAAGTAGCGGGTTATGTCAGACTCCGCTGTGGTGACGTTGCCTTAAGTATTACAAACATTTTTTGCGTTTATTTTCTTAAAATCTGGAAATTCCATTGAATAAAAGTTGAAAAAACTTTCTTTTTTATAATTGTTTTGGCTCACATTAATCTTTCGGAGATTGCTTTTTTGTTTGAACAAAACTTTGAATAACGCTTTAATGTTCTTTATGTTGGTATTGCTACTTACTTGTTATATTGGAATCTCAGGAGTGATATGTTAGGAGTATTTTGTGCTAAGTAATTTTGTTTACTTAAGTATAAAAAGTCATAAATGTGTAAATTGCTTATATATATAGTTCAAGCCAGTTTCCTAATAATAATAGAGTTCAAATTAAAGCAGATTGTGAGCGGATGCGAAAATGAATGCCTGCTAGTAATACATTGAAGATGTTTACTAGTAGGTATATGAGTGCGGGAGGAAAGTATTTAATTATCCGATTTGACATACCGTCAGGCCCTGGGGTCTTTTTGTTATGGAGATCTTTAATTAGATTTTTCACTTCGTCGTGGTCGGTGGGAGGTAACGGATCGCCCTGGGAGGGTTTGGATGCTCTGCGCGCTACAAAGCTATCTACTTCGTGGATATGTTCCAGATCACCAGGCAGAGTGGAAACGGTACACTGTGACTGGACATTGTCGGGTAGACATTCAGCTTTGTCGGCATCGTCAAACACGGGTGGTAAATTAGATTAGGTCGTTTTTTAGAGCTCTCGCCAGTGGGCAGTAGGCTACGTTGCATGGCGAGACCTCGCTAAGAAAGCTATCCCAGCGTCTGTCAGTGTAATCGGCTACGTGCCGCCTTATTTTTCTCTGTAGAGCACGTAACTAACGCCGGTATTCATCGGACGGGAATCTGACGTAACGCCGTTTAGCGGCATTTTTGCGTGTAATTAATTAGGTTCCTAAATGTAAAGGTTCTCAGGGAGAACTAATCTTTAAAAATGTCCGGGGACTGTACGAGAGGATTAATCTACTACGGTCTGGACGTAGTTAGTAGAATAGTGGCGGACTTAGCTTCCTCAACTGTGTTTATTAAGTCAGGAATTTGTTCGAGGAGCTCGGATTATGTATATTACTGGCAAAAACTCTTTTTGCCAGTCTACAACCTGTTTGGTTTTGGTTACCGTTAGGGAGGGATCGTCGGGCCCTAGTTTGAAAATTTAGGGCCTGTGATCGGAGTCTAGTTCGTGTAGCATTTCTACGGAGCGTACCTGTAGAGATACGGCTCGTAGCAGTGCCAGATCTATCGTACTGGGATTGTGGTTCATACTATGATCCTCGTCCACGAAAGGATATCTGGTAGGCTCAGAGGGAGCTACCAGGCTGAGGTCTAACTTGTCCGTAAGCATATCCAATACGAGGCCGTTGGTGTTATTACGCTGGCATCGCCAAAGTATTTTCTTACAGTTAAGGTCGCCTGCTAGGAAAACTGATTCGCCCATGTTGAAGAGGTTTTCTATGTCTCTCTCCAACAGGGGCTTGTTGGGGCTTTGATAGGCTGATGCTAGTTTGAATGACCTGTGTCCGGTCATACCCACCTGACTCTTCTAGGTTCTCCTGTAGGCAACTTTTATAACAGATTAAGGTGTCGCCACCTCGGCCTAATCTGTTATTTCTGACGAGATTTTAGTTCGCGATTTTAGGATTGTCCCTGCTTGGTTTGAGGAGGAGAGAGAGAGAGAGAGACAGAGAGAGAGAGTGGAGGTCATGCGTGGCTCGTCGTATAAACGCTATAATGCGACTGAATAGGGTGGGGATTTTAGGATTGTCCCTGCTTGGTTTGAGGAGGAGAGAGAGAGAGAGAGAGAGAGAGAGAGAGAGAGAGAGAGAGAGAGAGAGAGAGAGTGGAGGTCATGCGTGGCTCGTCGTATAAACGCTATAATGCGACTGAATAGGGTGGGGCGCCCGCACGAACCTTCGCGTACGATCCTACGGGCCCTCCCGCTAGTTATTATCTATCTATATATTAATATGTGATGCCAAAACTTTGGACCCCTTTTTACGAAAATTGCGCGGACGCAGGAGCATAAAATTTGACACACTTTTAGTTTATGTGTAGGAGAAGTGCAGAACGCTAATATTTTTCAATAATAATGCTTATAAAGTACATTAAATCAATAAATAAAACATTACCCACACTACCATGAATTTGACACACATAAACAAGTATATTGATGATAACGATAAAATATCACAGATGGCGCACTGAAAAGTTTGGAAACAAAGTAGTTGGTTTTGAGAAATGGAGATGGCGTTCTTATTAACAATATATTAAAATTTATTATTATCGAATTTCGATCATTGGACGACCACTAGTATTTATAAAAATAAAAAGTAGTATCTTCACGCACATATCCTCGAAGAGGTAGGCAGAACCACAACCAGGGCACCCACGACTAGCCGAAGACACTAAGTCCCACAATGTGATAGATAGCATGCCTATCGCCAACCGGGCACATATCCAATCCCGAGCAATTTTTTTTATTAGAAAATTGGAAAACCCACATTTTTTTTGGTGCCCGACCTGGGATTCGAACCCGGGACCTCATGCAGTCAAGTCTAACGCTTGAACTGCTGGGCCACAGAGGCAATTTTTAAAAATATAATCAATATTTATAAAATATTTATTTAGATATTTATAAAAATATAATCAAAAACAATAGTCAACAGTCATTACAGCTACGATTAAGACTTTTTAATATCTCAGCGTAGGTACAGCTCAAAGGTAAGTCTATACCATAATTTCATAATATTATATTTGTTAAGAATAATTGTTTGTATATTGAATTGAAAACTTGTATTTATTATACAGGTTGGCAGGCAGTCGTTCATCACCTTTAACAGTCTGTAATATAATAATAATAAATAAATAAATATCTCTGGACAAGTTACACAAATTGAATCTAACCCCAAAGTAAGCAAATTATATGCTTGTGTTATGGGCGTTAGTCAACGATTGTAATACATAGAAATACTTCAAAAGATACCAGAATAAATTTGATAAACACCCAGACCCGGAAATGCAGATATCTTAATGTTCTTCACTCAAATGCCTGCCCCCGTCGGGAATCGAACCCGAGCCTCGCGGTTGGTTGATGTAGTTAGGCGTGTACGCTAGCCACTCGACCAACGAGGCGGTCGAATATGGATTGGGATATGGGATAAACGCAAAATTGTTTCAGAACAACGTAGGATTAATCTCTATAATCTACAAGCATGATTGACAAGGGTTCATAGTTTACTCATGATTTCGCCGGTCTGAAACAATATGACTAAAGCAGCAATTGGGTCATTTTCTATTGAACGTGTTATATGAACTAGCTTTCGGTAGCTATATACAGTAGCGATCTGAAAGTGATCTCATATTGTTTGTTAGTTTTTTTTCAAAGCGCAGAAAGGCAAACGATTAGTTGGGGTTTCTCAATGTAAGATATTATGTGTGTTACTTTTCCACCAAATAATATGTTAACAATTATTTAGCAAAATTACAATTTATATAAATTTTAAGTGCAGCACAACGACAAAGTTTAGATAGTAGATGCAGTAAAGACGTTATACCAATAGGAGCTAATTGTCGCAGGTCGTCGTGTGATTACACTAGCAGGCAGTAGATACAAGTATTAGGGATTGGTAAATAATTTCCCTCATGTAGGTCCAGGTCCTCTCTGTAGAAAATACCGTCGTATTGGCAGCTTGTAAGAGGAGAGTATATGTTGGGTCGCATTATTAAGACCACTGGTAGCAGAATGCTTGCGACAAGTAGCCCGTGAAAGGATCCACTACCATACATATTCTTGCCGCTATCATGACAACATGTTCCGGCCTGGTAGACTTGCACTATAGGTCTAACATCTCGGCCATAGGAAAGCGATGCATCTATTACATCTAGGGCGCCGATAGGCTGAGGTTTTCTCACCAGGAGAGACTCGTTCACTGTTCTATGCGAATAATTATGATGTAAGTGTGTTGAAATATAAAAATCTTAATACGAAATAGCCGAAGCTTTATTTAAAACTATAAAGTGAATACGTAACTTTGTTCTGTCGGCAGCAAACTACAGAATCCGTTGTCATTAGTTTAAACTCCGACTCCAATTCACTTATCAGTATTCGGACATCCAACTGACGTTAGAGACACGTTAGTTTTAGTTATCTAAGCTGAGACTCCAATGTAAACACGCGGCAGAGTGTGAAGGCAAAGTTGAGGTAAATAACTAGCGACGCGGCACTTACGCTACACTTACACACTAGTATTATTACAAGAATCATTTGTAACAAGTCAGATTTTGACAGATTCACAACTCGAACCTACAGACATGAAATATGGTACATTTATAAAAATCTCTGAGCTTACCTAGAACACAAAGTTTTAAAAATATATCTCACATGTTTATTAAAACACTAACGTCTAAAACTTACATTATTGTAACTGGTTACATTATTGTGACACACTCACTCATTGATTTATAGATAAAAATCTAATCTACTTCTAGATGGAGACTACCTTGAGACTCTTAGGCGTACACAAAGGCAAACATTAAATAAATCTAAAAAAAAACAAAACAGTTAATATCAATTACAAAATAAGTGAATAATAATAATATATAACTTTGTTTTTGAAGTGAAAACTTCTTTGGCGGCGTTGCGCACATTGTTTTGGAATGGGTAAAAACTTCTAAACTCGCTTCAGGACACGTGACCTGATGGAAAATTCGTAAGACGGATGGAGAGTAAACAGCCGGGGCAACGTAAGTGAGGACGCATCCCCCTCTCATTCTGCGGCGCGGCAAAAATGTATGCCTGCGCCTACCTCGTTTAGACCGCACAGGGCGCTTGTGCGAATGTTCGTGTTGTCACGTTTGTGCACGATAGCGCAATAAATGAATATTGTCACTTAATGATAGTACTTTCACAATGATAATTAAAGCAATTCGTGCAAAATTATTCCCTAACCATTCCAAAATATCAAAAATGCACAACGTTAATATTCAATTTTTCACTTCTGCCAGCACTCCCGGAGTTTTTTTTAATATTTAACACTACTGTAATTCACAAATGTGGTTAATCTAGAGTGATTATGATATTTTCTTTACAAAAAGTAAAAGTAGTCCACCAAAATAATAAATACAAAATAAAAGCCAAGTTCAACATTAGGAATATTTATTTATCTTTGTCGACTCTATCAATAGGGTTGAGATCTATTTTCGTGCCAAGTTCGGTGTACATTTCTTAAAATTTTAAAAGGAATATGTCTCCTAAGAATGGTTTTTGTTTCAGTCCTGGAACATTTATCGTCTTACTACAAAAAAAAATAAACATTTGTTGAAAATATTTTTAGACACTGTCTATAACTAGATTATAACACGATGACACGTCATCCACGTGTGTTATGGTATTGGTTGAATGTCAATATGAGGTAATGTTTAGTTACACAGGCATGTACATGTTTTTGCAATAACGCGGTTGAGACAGAAGTTTTTCTGTGGTTTTGTGGATCTCGAAATAGCGTTTAACAAAAAATCTTAATGCGGTTCATGGAATACATCTTTTTACCAAGTTTTAACAGCATAGCTCTTACAGTTTCGCAAAAAGTGGCTATGACATACGGAAAGACAGACAGACATGATAAATCTATAACGGTTTCGTTTTTCAGCCTTTGACTACGGAACCCTAAAAATTTGCAGTAGAAAGGTAAAGAGGTTTTGCCTTCTACATTAAGACTAAAACTATTTTATGCAAAATTTGGCAACATACTTTTTAAAAAAAAGGTTACATTTAAACTCATTCCGTCATTACAAATTGAGCATAAATTTTCAAATTGTCTCTGTCTGTTTCTATTCTGTAGAGTGTTTTGTCTGTGGTAGTAGAGCTCAGGTGATCTGTAATAAAATGATACCGCGAACCGTGTTTAACTCTGTGTATTGTGGAAATCTACAGACTCTATTTAAGAAGAACTTCGCGGAAACAATGTTACTTAATCACACTTGATCATGTGCTAACGATGGAAAGTACATAATATTCCATCTAGGTATATAGATCTCATTGAATCATGTCTTCAACTGAGCATACTTTCAGATAACTTGAAGCATATTTCAACAAAGCTTGAGCTAAGATGAAGTAATTTTTAAAGCTCCACTGCAGCGGTGCTTTGGACGGTAAAATGCTTAGTTTAACGGGTCAACTTGAGTGGAGATAAAACATTGCTGCTACTCCTATTAATGTGGATCTCAGTAACTTAACCTGTTATATAATGGTAATGGCTCTACAAATATATTTAACGAATAAATTAAATTAGTTAAAATTACATATTCTTAAAATTCTTACATTTTTAGAAAGAATTAGCTCAAATTTAAATGTCTCATGAGAACCGAAATTTATGGCTGATAGAGAACGTGCCTTTTATCTAGAGTGAGTAGTTATGAAACATTACTACTCGTATCAACAGAATCGACAAGCAAGTTAAACTTTTCTTGAAAATTATAATTACACCTTAGTGTTTTAATTTCCAAATATATATCTATATTCTTATATATACTGAATTTCAGCGCTTTCAGCCATGAATTAATTAATTTTTCAGTCACTTTTTCGGTTTATACTTATATCACCAAAGTGTAACCAACAACCAGCAACCAGCTAACAGTAAGTGTACCTAACAGAATCAATTTGAATTAGAAACTCGGACACCTGTTCGGAACAATAAAACAATGTTTTACCGAGTGTTTTAGAACTCTGTATCCTCGGGAAGGGCTAGGTAACTTTCTCGACTTAAGGTGGGGTCGCCATAGATCGGATGTGATATAAGACCGGATGTGACGTAGAACTCATCAAAAGCTTTTAAATAAACATTTTATCTCCATGAATAAGTTCTTTAACCTTTTTTTTGCTATCGAGCACTTGCATATCGCAGACGTGCCTCCTATCAACTACCAATACTTGGCTGGATGACAAAAAATACTACTATATTTTTTCATTACTAAATTTAACTTAGTTTTTTATAGCGTTTATAAAAAGTGCTAATATTATACATATGTGCGGTTTTTAACCGTCTTCAAAAAAGTAAGAAGTTATAACATTTTTAAGCCTGTTAATCGATTTCTATATATGAACCGATTTTAAAATCCTTTTTTTAATGTAATATAGGTAGTTTCATTACTGACAAGTATCGACCTGATGACAGAATCCCAGAGAAATTGAGGAAATTACTAAACTATAGATGACATATGTACTCGTAATTATTGATATTGAAGTCAGTTTTTGCAGTTTTTCTCCCCTTAATTTATAAAAATGTTATTATCTTAATCCATATAATCCTGGTGGTGCGAAAACGTACCAATTAATACCATTCTGGTTGCACGGCATAAAGTAATCGTAACATTGCTTTCTCCGTTTTATTTTTAATTAAACTATTAATTAATACCATGTTCAAATTTGCCTTTTTTGTTGATAAAAGTTCATTCTGGCTAACACTTTTGACTTAAATAGACGTATATTCTAAGAGTTTAAGAATAAAGTGGCTGTGACATACGGACGGACATAGAACAGACGGACATGTGGAATCAACAAGTTTAGTTTACACTATTTGACTATCTACGAAAGTCGAAAAAAGTAGAAAATTTAAGACCCCAGTTTAAAATTAGACTGTAAAACTTTAGACACGTTTCATCCAACTTAATACACGAACCCCTGGATTTGTGAGCAGATTGAGATCTCTGGGTTCGGGATTAATTTACTTAATGTCACCGTGTTTTCGTGTCACTTAGAATTACTGATATGGCGGCTGTCCGCCCACAGCCGCATAAACAAACCTCTAATATTTATTCAGCAGTGATATTTTGATAAATTTTAGAATTTGATTTAGCTTTAGGAATGAGATAAGCAATGAGTACAGGATAAAAGACAGCCAAGAAGCAGATGTAGAAGCAGACATATGCCTAGATGGTAAAAAATTACATGTCGTCTACACACCGGACATGGAAATGGTATATTGCTTACTTTAGGTTAGTACTTACATATTAAATCTTTTGTTCTAACTAGTGGCTATACTGAAAAGGGACACGGACGGTGGTGAGCACAAACTTTATGGCGGCAAAAATAGATAACCCATGTCAGACGGGATTATAGCTTTTTGTAGACAGCTGAGTGGTTACGCACACAGTGAAACAGCTCACTCGCTCTTGTGCCTGTTTTAAACGAGATAAAAGTTCTCGGTCACTATATAAACAAAAAATTCGTTTTTTTATTCCCCTTTATGAATCATTATCATCCTAGCATTATTCCAGATTGTTTTCATGTATGGACGTACTTAATAAGTGTCTTTTTTCCTAATATTAATTCTTCACTTCGCATTCTACTTGACATAGTTATTTATATATTATGTAATTCATCTTCAGGAACGATAAATATGTCAACCTTTACTATTAACGAAAATGATAAAATATGTACCTATTACAAAATATACCTACAGCAGACATCACAAGATATATTACCTACTTTATACGTTATTTATGGTAATCCCGCACATGTAATTTAAATTTGGAAGGGATAATGATCGTCATCATCATCATACTGGCATCGACCCCAATCCCACTTTATTTAAACATTGATCTCATACACTAATTTCTCCAGTTCTTACGGTTTTGATAATCCCTGATGTTAATTTTAATTCGATACCTTATATTGTTGGCTATTCGATGGTGTTCTAAATTGTATCTATTACTACTTCAGCGTGATCAGAATCGGTAATGCGTATTAAAAAAAATATTGCAATTATAAACAAATGTCATGAAATAAGAAAAATAAATAAATTCCAAAAGCAAGCAAATAAAGTGTTCCGTTCGGAAATCGAACCCGTGTTTCATTAATAATATCGGTGTAGGGCTGTAAGCTAACCTCTTATACGAGATCATCAGATTTATGTTTGTTTTAGCTAAATTCTCTCGTCCATATGTAGATTAGTAAATATAATCCACAAAACATTATCATCTTGATTTATGAGTTTAGTTTCAAATAACCATAAACTATGGAGTTAAAATAGACCAAATGCTCTAGCCAATTGCAATCAGAAATGGCTGCATCTATTACAAATCTAAAAATCGTTGCAAATACAAGAAACTTGGTATAGCATGAGAACCTGCTATTGTTTTGGAAATATGTAGCTCAATTTTAGGATTTCGTCAAAAACAGACTATAATAGTTTTATCACGTGTATCGGTAGCTATTGTTTTAATTTTGATATAAAAGTGTGTATTCCACACAAATAACGTATTTTTAGAAGAAAATATTTGCTCCATAACTGTGAACTCACCATCCTGCGCATTAAAATTAGTCTAACTAAACTTGATAAGATGCTTCATGAAAACACTTACTTACAATATCATTTCATTAATTATTTTACGTGCATTTGTATTCAAAATATAAAAATGCAAGCACTTAATTGATACTTACTATGTGTAACTTTTTAAGTGTCAAATCTACTTCTTACATTAGTAACTTTATTTTAGTATTTTACACGTGGTAAATACATTTGAACTAACATCCAATTGAATATGGCTGCACTGTTTACATATTAAAACAATCAGCATAGCATAGTAACCTTTATTGGAGCCAGCAGTGTTGCAACTTGCAAAACTAAAATTTGAAAATTTGCCATAGCGACACAAAATTAAAAAAAAAAATTAAGCAAATTTATTATTAGGTATTATTTCTTTTTATTCATTTATTAAAGCTGTTGTCACTGTTTTATTATTTCATGAATCTATAAAATTTAAATGATCAATTTTATACTATCTGGAAATCAGGTATAAATTCACCTTCAAGCTAACAGTAGGTATACATGGCAATATACGTACTTTGAGTAGTTGGCTTAATACTCAACGTCTACGCATTAGGACACTCACCAAATCAAATCAAAATTGATTTTATGATCATGATAACTTCTAACTTTAAAATTATTTATTTATTTATTTAACACTTTATTGCACACAAAAACTAAAATACACAAAATACACGAGAAGTTAAAAATGCACAAAAGGCGAGCTTATCTCTAACTAAAGAAATTTCTTCCAGCCAACCCAAAAAAAATTAAGCTGTGAAAATAAAATGGAAGGCATCGTATACAAAACAATTTACTATAGCTATACTTAGAACGAATAAATAAAAATATACTAATAAAGTGTGTAAAAAAAACAGGTACAATTATAATTATTAAAATATCTTAGTAGGATAATATATGAGTATGTTATTGTGTCAACGATAAGTAATGTAACGATAAGTAAATTATATGTTTTGGAGCTAATAAACGTGTGGTGGTTTATTTATTTTGTCAAATTCTAACATTAAAAAATAAGAGCAAATAACATTTTTATAGTACCTAATATAACTAGAGTAATAGTGATTACCTGGAGTATGTATGTAGACTATGTGGACTGCTCAGCAATATACGATTCTTAAGGAAGACGGTATACTTATGTTATTTGAAAAGGTTTAGTTTTTTAAATTTTTATGTGTTTCCTTTAACAGCTGGTCAATTTGTAATAATATGCAAGTAAATTAAATTAACTGTGAGCAAGAAAGAAACAAAGGCTTTGTTGTGACCGTACTTTTAGAAAAATTGGATTTGCCAAAAGTAATAAGATTTAATAACGTTTTTATATTTTCTTTTGAGTTAAGCTTATTTCGACTTTTTACATAAGATACACGGTGCCACTAAGCTTTGGCTCTTCCCTGAGATCTACTGGAGCGTAATATTTACTTAAAATCGTATGTTTTAAGTATTATTTAAGAATACAATTATAATATAAGAATAAGTCTCCTGTTACAAATGTTATTTTTTTGTTTTTACAAAATTATCCAAACGGTTTCCTTATTCGTAACCGATTTGCGAAATAAAAATATTACAGAAATAACTATGCAATCTTCTCTCGGACTATGGCAGAGCCGTGGATTCCGTTGAATGTATTAGTCCGCTCGCAAGCTACTGGAATTGGTTTCGTATGTTAAATGTATCGTTTCCATATGTACATTTTCAATATTGTAGAGACCCACAATAAGAAATAACAGAATACTAACATCTTGTTTCAAGAAAACATGGAACATGTTTAATGTTCTGTGCAAATATAATTTTATTATGCCTCAGTGTAAAATCGGAACAGGACTGTGTACGTTACCTATATTATATAGTACGTATATTATTAAATAAATTTTATCATTATTATTTTCTGAAAGAGTTTCTATTTTTCAGCTTTTTAGGGCTGATGTTTACTATAACTACGGGCCAAGGTCAAGTAAATTATAGTATGTGGTGTGGAGTTCGTGATTGTGGAGTAATGTCATTTTCTTCTCACTGCATGAATTTTCTAACTATTAATTGTTCTGGCGTCTGTACTTCTACTCGTCGTCGTATTTATAATTTCCTCTTCCTGTGGTTGTATTCTTACTTCCTCTTTTCAATTTTTCTAATAAATCTGTGGATAATAATTTGTTTCTGTCTATTGTTCTTTTTGGTCTGATACTCTTTGCTCTGATACGTTGATATCAGGGTACTATAGTGAGAAACGTTCATGCAGTTTTTTCTTGTAGATGGTCATGTCAGTCTCTAATTTGGTTATATAGTAGTAGGTGCGCATGATGAACATGGTTGACATCTTGACTCCATTTCATACGTAACCTTGGTTATCCTGCCTTTGTGGACGCGGGTATAAAGTCATTTGCCACCCGTATAACACCTAGGGCTAGGCGTCGACAATATTTGTGACAATATTTCGGTATGTCAGTAAATTTAATACTTGATTATTAAAATTAAGTGAACAAAAAAGTATTAAGGCCTTAATAATAAATTAATTTTCAGATGTTTCTGAATTGAAAACTAAAATAGTTTCGGACAGTTTAGCGTTTATATGACAAACTAATCAAGAACCTTATACTTAGATAGAACTGGATGCCACATTTGAAAAAAAATCACGGAGCCTAAAATGACTACGATTAACCTTTTTTTGACTCTATCGGGAGAGCCGTGTGACCATTCAAATAAAAAAAAAGTATTATTCGGACAGAAAATATTGGCATCGAATTACAAAATCTCAAGGCCAAATTTTTTGACTTCAAGTACTGTTTGATAATTTGTTCTCCAGTTCTATTCTAGATGACTCTTGAAACTTATACACCAATTTAGTATGTTTTTTTTTATCTAAGAGAGGGAGAGGAGCACGTGGGTCACATGATGGAAAGTGATTACCGCCACCTACAAACATACGCAACACCAGAAGAATCACAGATGTGTTGTCAACTATTGAAGATTGAGTACACCCTTTTCTTGAAGGTTCCTAATTCATATTCGTTTGGAAATACCGCCTTTGGTAACTGATTCCACAAAAATGATTGTGCTGGTAAAAAATGTGTTCGGAATCTCACGGTGGTAGATCACCACGCATCAAGATGATGAGAATGCAGATGATATTTGCAGGTGAAACTCAGGAGCAAAAATTAAATCAAACCACAGAGTATTGCCCATGATCAATGTGGTAGAAAACATTGAGTAATCCAACATTTCCCAAAAATAATCAAGCCGATTGGTAATTGCCCGTTTTACAATTCGAGATGCTCAACGTTGGATGCAGTCAAAAGGAAGAGCTATTAAATGAGGCCAAATTTGCGCGTTGTAAAGTTGCAAGTGATGAGTCGGCTTGATGTATTGTCTTGTTTCACTAAGCACACTAAGTTTTTTTGAGTCCATTTTGGCCTTTACGCCCACATCCCCGAGGAGGTGGCAGGGGCACAACCAGTCTTCTTCTCTAGATGACCACGAAATTTAACATGTCTTGAAATGTCATCGCCGAGTTTTCCAATGAAGGCTATTACAGTTAGGGAAACGCTCTCTAATCAAAATGATACGACAAAGGGAGTCTTATAAATAAAAGGAATACGATTAAAAGAGTAAGTACCATCTTAAAATTAAAAAAAATTAATATTACCCCTGGCAAACGGTTTTCATTCCCCACACATTAACTCATCCTATCCTATGAATATTATAAATGCAAAAGTTTGTAAGTATGTATGTATGGATGTTTGTTACTCTTTCACGCTCGAATGGCTGAACGGATTTGTCTGAAATTTGGAAGACAGATAGATTGTGACCTGGATTAACATATAGGCTATTTTTAATCCCGATCGCACACCGGGTTTCTGTGAAAACGCGGGCGATGCCGCAGGTAGCAGCTAGTTATTATATGTATATTGCAAAGATTACGAAACATAATACTGTAACTTTAGAACTATGATCCCAGTTCTTGCATTAGGTACTTCTCATCAAGTCCTCGTTATCAGAAAATATAAACAGATCTAGTTAAGAAGAATTTAACGAGTTCAAGGACGATGGGTTTCCCAGTAGGTGTTCCAGTGCTAGATCTCATACCTTTGAGCTTCATCATCAGACCAACTCAGTTGTACCAGCATTCGTCAGTACTTAAACTGTTAGGCTTCACCTATTAAGTTCAAAAGTAAAATAAATATCTATAGTGCGTCTAATGTCTATTGCGATGCTTACAAAAGAGCTGATGACCTTGAACGCCTACACAAAAACAGATCTCCATAAACTATAGCTAAGAACCATTTCAAATACATCATCTTTTAAAAAAAAATAACCGTGCCAAATCTCGTCCATCTGCAAAAGAGCTACGGTGCCACATAATGAAACATGGCCTGTGGTTGAAGTGCGACTATATCGTTAGTTAATCGTTACTCCGTAAAAATTGTTTTTATATATTTATAAAATTTTGTAATAATGCTCTAAAAAAAGATAAGAATGAAAAACCAGGATTTAACTTTATACAACATTAAAACATAAGTCTTAACTCGGAGTCGAGTAAGTGTGCTTACGTATTATCTGTCATCTGACGCTGTAACATATTCTGAAAATTGCACCTGAACTTAATGGCCCCTGGCACATAGCCAATATCCAAATGCTGAGCAAAGACAGAACATGCCTTCTTTACATGCCAAAACATGCTCGCCTAGACGTTAACATAGTCCTAGTTGTTAATAGAGCTAGGGTTATCAACTCATTTAAAAAGGCATTTTTTAAGACGTGTATTATTATCTTCACGCTCATATCCCTGGAGAAGTAGGTATAGGTACAACAAGGGCACCCACTATTAGCGGACGTCACTTGTATCCTTTTTCATAATTTAACTACAAGACTGAACGTTTTCTTGAATAAATAATTAATCTGTAATATTGTTTCTGATTATTATAATAAAGTGTTTTAGTAAATGACCCTAGCCATACTTAGGACTATGTGTCTTTAATCTTGCAAGTAACCTTTTAATTGCCGCTTAACCTCTCGGTGCTTTGTCATCATACCACGTGGCCTGCGTGGTAGGCCAGCCACATGTAAGGGTGGGCACCGCCCTCCGTTTTCCCTTGGTCTGGCCTGGCGTGCGGGAACCACGTGGAATCCTCTTCACTATGTTAGACGCTAATTCCAGAAACACCCTTCGGGCTAAAAGCACCTTTCGGAAAAAAAACCCCTTTGCCTGACATCTAGCCTGCCTTCTGTCGCCGACTGGTTCCGGCAGTAGAACTCCCTGAGCTGAGGTCTCCAGCTGGCTGTAATTCACCGTGCGAGTTCGGGCGCGGCCTGGCAGCGTCACCGACACGCCCATAACACCTGTCTAGACTTTGCCTTTATCTTCTACTACCACGGTCTACAGAGAGAAACGTTCTTCCGTAACCGGCTCCACCCCCTTCCTAATCTGAATAAAGGACTAAAATTATCCTCTCTCTTTCTTTTCTGTGCTCTCCGGCTGGGCTAGGGTACAGCGGTCGAAATGCGAGTGCTACGAAAAATCTGTGGTGTAAAGCTCGCTAATCGCATTCGTAACAGTGCGATCCGAGATAGAGTGGGATTGAAAGAAAGTATTTGGTGTTAAAATGAGAAAAGGAATACTCCGCTGGTTCGGTAATGTGGACAGAATGACAACTTATATAAAATTGAATTTGTGGCCCGAATATAATTTAGACAACCCTTTTACATAATCTCTTTATGAAGCTGACTGTACAGGGACCATGAAAAATTGTGGTTAAAATTAATAGAAGCTTTGACACAGTAGCATATTATAAAAAACGAAAACAAACTAGTGTTGGTACAGCGGTGTCATAAACTTGCAACAAACAGATAAACTAACATCTTGACACTCAGATAAAAATATAATAAATATTTATTATACCGACATTTTTTTTCTTAGACTCATATTACATAAGTAGCAGTGTAAGAATGTATTTTTATTTTAGCACTTGCCCTGTGCTTGGGATAGATTTCTATAAATGTTAAAGAAAGAAAAAATTTCGCCCCAGACAGGATTTGAACCTGTAACCTTTCGTCTCGTTCGCTTGAGACGAAAGGTTACAGGTTCAAATCCTGTCTGGGGCGAAATTTTTTCTTTCTTTAACATTTATAGTGTAAGAATGTTCGTCCGGGTTGAATAATGCAAAAAAGAATTTATTCTTTAACAGATTAAGCTAGTTTTTCACATTACCACTTAAGTTTTGTAACAGTGAAATGTCATGGTAATATAATGGAGCTCATATAATGATGGAGGCGGAAAAAGGTCACAGGAACTCACAACATTATCCTATACTATTTAGGGTTATTTTAATAAACAAGTATTCAACAGTACTTTTAAAGTCTATGTATTGCTGCCCTTACGAATAATACCTTTTGACAAAACTACACATGTATGTTTGTGTCACAATCTTAATTAGGATATTTTAAATGATCGTACATTTAAAATAGAACATTGTAGCCAGAATTTTCAAACCCTGTTAATTGAACATGGTTTTTGTCTTAGGCCACGTGAGTGAGTTCTGTTGTATACTTAAGTTTTATAAGTAAATGAGGTAGAGCGCGTTTTCTGACAAGAGAGGTTAGTACAAGATCCGAACCTACATCGAATTACATGACAAACACGTTTTATAGTCAAGTAAGTAGTTAGTGATCATGTTAAAAGTGGGTTGCCTAAATAAATCCTGGACCGAATATTTTTAAGTCTTTAAAACAAATGTTTTTTTCCCAATTTTTTTTTCAGGCAACCCTATATACATCAACATATTATATTATAATAAACATGCACGTATGTTGATATATTATTTTTCTACTATCCGATCCCGAGAAAGTAACTAGAATTGACAATTATCTGCTTATACCTGCAATCCAGATAAATAACAGGTAACCCAATTTCTGAAATTTCGTATTATACCTACTATAAGTCGGGATAAAATCTTAATTATTGCAACAATTAATGAATAAGAACATTTTAAAAATAAGAAAACTGGTCCAGGATTCTTTTAGTCCATCCATTTCAAATATATTTTCTGATTTACTAAATTTCTTATAAAACCGGTTTCTTCGTATTATCAGCTCGGTGTAGGTCGACCTAACTTCGGATCTTAGACTAGGTAGGTAAATATATAGGTAGAGTCTATTTATTGTGCAATATTATACCAGTTTTCTATTTAAATAATTAAAAAAATCACCAGATTTTAATTATATGATAAACATAATATAATTAAGTGATGTAAGTAATACATAAATAACGAACTGTATTTCTAATGTTGTAATTTAATGTTAGTACTTTATTATGAGGAACCATCTCGAAAACTTTTGCTATCTTTCCACGAAAGAATTATCAAATTACGACGTGCTAACCAATAAAATACCTATTTAGAGACTGGAGTCGGTTTTTTGGTAGTTTTTTTTGGAAAACTGTCAGTACAAACTGAAAATGGAAAAATGAAAAAAATGCATTTTCGGTGTTCGTAAAGCTGCAAACTTAGCTCGCTCACTTAACGTTCGCTGACCGCATTCGTAACAGTGAGATCCGAGGAAGAGTGGGATTGAAAGAAAGTGTTGGTGTTAAAATGCGAAAGGGCATGATCAGCTGGTTCGGTCATGTGGAAAGAATGACAGATGAAAGATGGATAAAGCAGATACACAATGCGAATGTGGATAGATGTAGGTACCCGGGGAGACCAAGGCTGACATTTCACGATCAGATCAATCGGATATTATCCGAGGGTGGTGTCAAGAGTCTCCAAAACCGACGTGTTTGTATGAAAAGGGTAATGAATGTGAAGGAAGCAAGACAGGTATGTCAGGATCGTGAGGTCTGGCACTCGATACTCTCTGCCTACCACGTAAGGGACTTGGCGTGAAGATATGTATGTATGTATTTATGTATGTAAATTTAGCTAAGTTAAAATTTGGTTTTCAACAAAAATGTGTGGATATCAGAAATAAAAGTTTATTTATTAATTTCATAGTTAATTTAAACATGTGCTCGTTTTATCCTAACTATTCGGATACGTGTAATGTTCATGCTAGGGATTAGGGTTGCAGAAAGTAGACTAGCTCGACTATACAGATTGAATTGGATCAAGACAAATGAGGGTGATTCATCTTGACCGGTACCGGCAAAAAATTGAAACGTTATACCACAGAGTAATGATGAAAGCAGTAGGCTAACAAATAACCTTCGAATGAGATCATTTACAAAGGAAATTGAGCTACTCAAACTATGACTTTTGTATATAATGCAGCAGTTTTATTATCTAAAAAATGATATGATCTATCTGAGTAGGTACAGTCAGTTAAATAAAGCATCAAAATAATTTATGATTAGTAATGGACTTTTGGAACTGGCAGTATTCCGGAAAAATGTTAATATAGATTACTGAAAATCTTTGTGATTATGTCTTTTATACCTATACATCTTAAAAATGTAATTAAAAATGTCTTTAGCGTTTTTTTTTAATCTCAGAGAATAAATTGACGTAAGCGATAAATAAATAAATAAATATTCCCGGACAAGTTACACAAATTGAATCTAACCCCAAAGTAAGCAACTTATATGCTTGTGTTATGGGTGTTAGTCAACGCTACTAATACATAGAAATACTTAAATAAACACACAGACCCGGAAATTCATACATCTAAATGTTCATCACACAAATGCCCATCCCCGTCGGGAACCGAACCCGAGTCTCGCGGTTGGTCAGTGTAATTAGGCGTTTACACTAGCCACTCGACCAACGAGGCGGTCATGAGGCGGATGTTGTAAGTTTTTTATGATTCATAATTAATAGTGTCGTGCAATTATCGGAAAATGTTAGTAAAATATTATTATTATCGATTTTTATGACACACACAGAAAAATGTGAACGTGTATACTTTAAACGAATTAATACGTTACCAAATCAAATTTATAAAAAATTGTACGTATTATATTTTTAAAATTATTATTTAAAAAATATATAACATATTATCACTAACCCACTGATAACATCGTTGACTTTATAAACCGGTTGGCAAAATTGATTTTCTGTTTTAGCACAAGGCGTCTTTCTTTATTTATTTTAAGTTTTTTTTTTGCATAACTGTATTAAGTTTATGAAATTTGTTCAGGAATATTTTTATTTAAATTTATAACTTGAAACAAGAAACAAAAAAAAACAAAGCAACAGATACTGAAATAAACAAAGTAACAGAAGGTAATTTGCACAATGCATAATAGCCACAACGGATGACTTGGGATATCTCATAGTTATAGGGACTAATGGGAGTAATATACCTAATTTAAAGTTAGGTAAAATTATTAAAAGCTTTCTTTGATTTCAACATTATCTCGTATAATTACACCAAAATTCAGTATTTTCCTCAACTTCCCTAAAATTCCTTCATCATATCCAGACTAAGTGGTAATAGGACCACTCTGAAAGTATGTTATCTTACATAAAAAAGTCTCTGAAATCGGTTCTGAAATGTCGGAAAAATAAATTAACGTACCTAATAAACATAAACTACATAAATTGTTGGAGTGGAACTACAAAAAATGTTACTTGCGGTATCAAACAAATTTTGATTTTTCTGTTTTTTATCCTCTTTTCCTTTAACAAA
>NJDC01004224.1:0-26549 GCA_002245475.1 Calephelis virginiensis
AGGTCTGGCACTCGATACTCTCTGCCTACTACGTAAGGGACTTGGCGTGAAGATATATATGTAACTATTGTTCTTTGAAGTTTTTATTCTGGAAGTCACAACTTTTTAACTTATCCGCTAAAGAAACTTTCAAATTTGTAACCAACAAAACAACGTCTTAGGTTTTTTTTCGCTAAAAATATTAATTAAAACTAAGAAGAATTTTTAGTTAATTTCATTATTTTCAAGAAAAAAACATACTTAAAAGAAAATTTGATAGAATCAAAGAGACAACACCTAGTTGAAATGAAGCCAAAATTGATCAGAAAATACCGTATGCATTGCTTACTTCATGGGAAAATCAATTGAGATTTTCCCATTAATAAGGCAATGCATAAACTTCATTTAACACTGAACTTTATATTTTAAAGGTCCCCTCTGTGGTCTAGCGGTCCAGGTCACTCAGACGCAGGTCAGGACTTGACTCAGGTTCGATTTCCGGGTCGGGCAACAAAAAGAAATGGTTGTTTTTTCAGTTTCCTAATAAAAAAAGACGTTGCTCGGGACTGAATATGTGCCCGGTTGGCGATAGGCTTGCCACCTATCACATTGTGGGACTTAGTGTCTTCGGCTAGTCGTGGGTGCCCTGGTTGTGCCTCTGCCTACTTATTCGGGGAACTGGGCATGAAAATATCTTTTTTTAAGGTATTCAATAAATAAATAAAGTAGAAATAACAAAAATTGTCGAAAATAAAAACAGAATCAAAGAGAAAATATCATATGCATTGCTTACTTGATAGGAAAATCCTGATTGCGTACATTCCGTTGGATTGTAAACGACACTAGAGGCTTTTGAAATGGAATTGGCTCCAATCCTGGTACCACTAAAACACATCCAATACATCTAGAGGGTGGGACATGCAATAAATACGATTCCCTACTCCTCGCTCACAATTTATGACTTTGAGGATACAAGTTCAACTTATTGTTAGGATAATACCTTACATAAAGATACGAATTCACTTGATTTTTATTTGGTATCATAGTATATGTGATTGAATTTGTTGTGTTATTTTCAGTTACTCACGGAGTTGCCTACCTTCTTTTCTAAATACATGAACCGTTTCTGTGGTCTAGTCCTTTCACATTGTAGGACTGAGTGTCTTCGGCTAGTCATGGGTTACCATGGTTGTAGCTCTACTTACTTTTCAGGGATTTCAACATGAAGGTACCCTTCTTTTGTTCTGTTTTCTTTATCATGTATATGCATAAAGAAACTGCAAAAAGGTTAGTCATGGTTTATATAAAACACCTCATGGTTCGATGTAAATTTTACCATAATCTGACTAGCGGTTTTGAGTTAATTATCAAAGTATAAACTTTTGTTAACCTCATTAACAAAAAGTTATGCATATAGTACTAAGTGTAATTCAATAGCTACTAGTAACATTTTGATAAAATACCTAAATGTTGTATTTGCTTTTTTCTTTTTTTTACAAAAGAGAAGGCAAACAAGCAACCTGGTGGAAAACGATCACCGCCACTCACGGACTTCCGCAACACCAGGAGTATCACAGATGCATTGCCGACCTTTAAGGAATGAGTATTATCTTTTCTTGAAGGTTCCTCATAATCGTTTGGTAACTGATTCCACAAAGGCGTTGTGTGGGGTATAAAATGCCTTTGAAATCGCACAGTTGTAAATCGCGACGTATCAAGATGATGGGCATGATTCTTTAAACTCTGACGCGATGTTCGAAAGTGGATGCTATCTTTCGAAAACAGAATAATCAAATATGAAAGTTGAAGTCAGTTTTTGCAATTTTCCTACACCTACCTGCTTATTGAAGTCATTTTTCTATAAGTTTGATCATATTGCTAATTGACCCGATCAGGGACCGGTCACCGTGTTTATAACTTCTTACATATAAAACTTTCGAAATTTGGTGTCGAAATGAAATTTTGTGAACATATTGAGTAGGTCTGAGAATGGGCCAACATCTATGTTTCATACCCCTAAGTGATAAGGGTAACTCATCCCCACTTTTTTGCTAAAATCACACTAAAAAAACAGCAGAACAGCGTCTGCCGGGTCAGCTAGTAAACAATAAAATTTTCAAACTTATATCGATATAAAAATTAAATCCAACACTGAACGTCGTCGTGACAAAGATTAATGCGATGAAGTTGACGCAGATTACCCAGTAATTTTCCCACACAATTCAATTCGATTAAATTGCCTCTTATCTAGTTCGGATATCTTCTACGAATACGAAATTTTTGTAAAAAATAAGGTGCTATCTGCCAGCACTTTTTCCTTTCCTGTTGGAAATGTAATGGTACTTTTTAATTACTATTTTTAATATTTCACTGCAAAAATAAATATATTTATTTGATAATGTAAGTATAAAACATATTAATATGTTTTTATATATTTAAATTTCACAAGCTTTATTTAACTTAACCTGTTCCTTTCATAGAGAGGAAAAAACTATTAATTGAATTTTTAAGCAGTTATGCTCAACCTTTTGAGATGAAATTTAACAAACGGCTAGGGCTGTGGTTTGCAAAAGAATGGCCCAAATGCACGCCGGTATACGCATAATGCTGGGCCTACATATTACATGTGTCTGTTTTTGTTGGAAATTAATTCTACATGATTTTTTTTCGTCAAGTGGCTGAAGCACCTAAAGCATCACACTTGACTTTGAAGCAGGCACCCTCGGTGCTATTATTGTTATTGTAAGTGGCTGTAGAGGTTTCATCCACTTGTGCAATGTAATTTTGCTTTTGTAATAACTAGTTGTTTTTTGTTAAGATACACTGAATGTCACAGTTTACGAAACAAAGGTTTTATTTACGCCCATTTTGTAATTTTTTTATCAATTATGATCTAAAATAAATATTTCAAGGCGTTTCAAAAACCTTTAGAATAAAAAAATATATATATGAAAGTGCTTAAAATTTTCTTTTTTCATTTATTTTTCATTACATAACGTTACGTCAATAATTCACTAGTTTAGATAGTATAAACGCCATTTATGCGTATTAATAATTAAGCACTGTAAAACTTAAACTACTTAAACTGACTTTAAATTATTTCATTGGGTGACACGCTCCAATATGATAATTTGAAAGACAAGTGGTTCCTAACTGGTCCTACATACATTTTATCAACATTCTCCTTGTAGTTTATGAGTTTCACTTAACAATGTTAAGTATAATTGAAACACCATAATTCATTGAAAAAATATTGGGACTATCTCAGAAACATTACTTATCTCTATAAAAAAAACATCATAATCGGTTGATTATTGGCGTAGCAAACATACAAAGAAAACATACAGTCGAATTGAGAACCTCCTTTTTTGGAGTTAAAAATGAACTTTAGCAAAAGGCAATACGAATAGTTTTTAAGCGCTTCACCTAATTATATACAGTAGACCTATGTTCCAAATTTAGACGCAACTGGTGGAACGAATTCAGATTTTTCGTGAATTCATTCTGAGATGTCTGTCCAAGCACGTAGGTCTTTAGGGCTTAGTTCCACCCATTTTGTGTTCCATAGAAACATATTTGCTTTACTCTTACCCGGCAATTCCCCAAAACTTATTACATGTACACTTTTAACAACTAACTGTAAGCGATAGTTCGTTTTTTTTTCATTTAACAGGATTTGCTGTATTTTTAGTAGCTTTTATGTTTAAAATATATCGATCAATATTAGGTAGATAAAAATAAACACTAGTGTTGGTCAGGGTCTAATAAACGCTAAAGTTGGGTATGTCAAAAAAGCGTGAAAGTAGGATAAATGCTGTTGTAATGAAAGCGATGAAGAATCTGTGGTTGCCGCTTGCCGCTTTCGTGTCAATGGGATCCAAGAATGAGTGGGATTGAAGGAAGGTATTGGTGTTAAAATGATAAAAAGAATTATCAGATGGTTAGGTTATGTGGAAACAATAGCAGATGAAAGATTGACATTGACATCTAAGGATGATGGTATTATTGAAGAATCTCCAAAATTGGCGTGTTTGTATGAAAAGTGTGTATATAGATGATATAAAGTAGTGGTGGCCAAATTACGGCCCGCGGGCCGGATCCGGCCCTTAAGAGGTTTTAATCCGGCCCGCCGTGGTTTTTCTTTAGAAAAAATATGTACCTTCTTAAAAAAATTAGTGGTCAAAATGTTAAAAGACTATTGAAATTTGAACAATTAAGATAATGAATCGATACTTCAAACATATATATTGCGTATTTCATATGTTAAGACTTCATAAATAGATTATCAATGGAAAATTAAATCGAAAGTTAAGCAGTGACAAAGATTGATGAAATGGATTATGGAAGTTAAGGCAGATTGCCCCGTCATTATCTCCCTTAATCCGATTTCGTTAAATTGCCTCCTCTAGTCCAGTTATTTTCTGCAATTCGAATCTTTTTCAAATTTCAACTCTCGACGGATATGGACGTGAGTGTGTGTATCTGTGCCATCCAACCTTTTTAAACGGATTAATCGATTTTGATGCTGTTTTTTGTTATTGAACTTAATCACGTCAGATAAAGACAGCTCTTAACAACATTACATAAAGGAAGGTTTTGTCGGAGGTTCATTGAAAATGTTTAATGTTAGGATTATTACACAAATTTCATACTTTACCCCTCCAAAAAGGAGGAGGATCTCTTGGTTCGGGTCCGCTGAGTAAAATTGACCATCTGCCAAAGCTAAATAAGTTATCACTAGTAAAACCGCTGTTGGTAGAGTTGTGCAGTTGTACTTGCCCAGGTAGGGATTTACCTTCTTACCTATTTCTGACGCTATGACAATGTAATGTCATGTAGACTTGCACAACTGGCCATACTGGTCAGTGGTGCACCCATAACAGTAATGGTGTCTATAGGCCACGATCGTCCCTTACCATCTGGAGACCCGTGTGCATGTGTGCTACTCGTTTAAGTCGTCTTAAAATAAAAAAGAATTAAGGAACCCCTAACAAAACCTGTAAGTAATGTAGTAAAGTACAATCTCGATCGTCAATTTACAAACAAAAATTTTATCAAAATCGGCTCATCCAGGAAAATGCAGTTTTAAGGATACCGTACACTATTGACGGGGCGGAGCGTACATAACAAAGCACGCTGAGGCGGGCAGGGTCGCATCACATCGGTGGATTTTTGTTGCTCAGTATCAGAGAGGAGAAAAAAAGAAAGGCAGCTCTTTATTATTATCAAGTTTGGAAAGTTACTTCTTTGATAGTTGTACAAACCTATAGCGTTAAATGTCATTCACATGATTTATATCGTCTTTAAATCTTTAGATCGCCTCTGTGGTCTAGCGGTCCGGGTCTTGACTGCATGAGGTCCTGGGTTCGAATCCCGGGTCGGCCAACAAAAAGAAAATTAGATTTTTCCAATTTTCTAATAAAAAAAAATGTTGGTCGGGATTGGAAATGTGCCCGGTTGGCGATAGGCTTGCCACCTATCACATTGTGGGACTTAATGTCTTCGGCTAGTCGTGGGTGCCTTGGTTGTACGTCTGCCTACCTTTTCGGGGATATGGGCGTGAAGATAATTATATCGTCTTTACTCTCGCCTTTGTTGACTAAACGAGGTACCGCACGGGTTTTTTTTGGAAAATTACAAGTGTTGCCAACCTCGTAGTTTTTACAACTTCCTTGGGCTTTGTGGGCCGAGCAGAGTGCTCAGCCCGAAGTCACGCGGGAATTTGCCGCGATGCGGCGCGGCATAGTGTGCTTTGCTCCTTACAAACTGCATGAAAGTGATCTATTATTTTTAAGGAGCTGCGAGCTGCGCCCCGTCCCGGCTCGTCCATATGTGTGCTATGATTTACAAAGCTAAAATGATACCGTGCTGATTTCGGTCTCATTTTTAGAATATAAGTCAACTGTTTTCCTTAAATAAACTCTTAAATCAACTCTTACGTTGTAACCATCTAGTATTTTGCTTCGGATAAACATTGTAAATTAAGTTTTATTTAAATTTTTGATTACTTGATATATCAAAAGTGTTATCGATTCGGATTTTTTTTTAAATTTGGATGGTAATTTAAATGTCACCCTGCATATTTTCTTACCAACAGATAATTACATATTATTTTGTTTGTTTGCCTTCAATGCCCATCATTTTTGTAGATTTTAATTAACTATTTATAAGAAAAGAAAGAGCTAAACTTACGTCGAATTCTAATTAGCTACTGCCTGTAATTCCACTGTAGTAATTTGTAGAAAAAATCTATACCTATAATATAGCATATCCTGACTGATTCATCATCGCTGAGCAAAAACTGTTCGAGTCTTAGCCATGAAATTTTGTGAGTAGAATCGTTTTTAAGGACGGAATTTCGGAAAATCTAACCTCAAATTGGCGTTGTAAGTTTGTGTGGAAGATCGTCAATTTTTTTACAATAAAAAAAGAAACTTTATTTTTGGGCTATTTCTTAAACATTTATGAAAGTCTATATTTATGGGCTATAATCAGTAAATACAATAACTGCCTCGCGAGCAAACCTACTGGTAACAACTCATCATCATGGTCATCTATATTCCTGCCCGGCAGCTCGTAAGAAGCGGGCATAGGTTAAATTTGTAAACAGCCAACCAACAACACTGGTGGTAAAGTGTTGTCAGCAAACTGTTAGAGTAAGGATCCACCGCCTTGCCTATTCTGACCACCATGTTGACTGTGTCATGTTCCGGCCTGGCTGGTAGGATGGCTGTGCTCGCTAACCTTTTTAACATCAAAAAAACTTAGAATATTATTTTATCAAATCGTAAGTCAAAATTTAGGTAAACGAACTAGCCTAAGAACTAACGGAGCTGTTTTTACCCTACGGTTTTATTTAAAAACTCACGAGACCGGTAGTTTGTGCGGTCGCCGGTAACACAGCCGTCGCATTTGAAATCATAACTCAAACTTGTACGATTTGGAGTTTTGGCGCCATCGAGAGAAAAGATGGTCGAAGTTTTTTCATAATTATTGAATTTCGTGTTGATATTGAGTGAAATTAGTCAATTTTGGTGGCATTTTGTACAATTTCGTTCAGTGAAAGTGCACAAATGAAATAATCAGGAAAAAATTAGCGTATCGTGTATTTCTTCGTTGCCAAACCTCGTTATATGAGCTTGGGTAATGAGGCCATTGCTTTACCCAAGAGCCTGACATGACTAACTAACGACTTATGAGTTATGACTAATGACTAATTATAATTTCTTAAAATTGATGTAAAATTTGAAGCTTTCTACTTTGACTAATGGCAAAATACTAACGTAAAGGCTAATACTTAAAGAAAGAAAAGAAGAACTTGTACGATTCTACGGGAGGGCGACAGCTACCGCGGGAACCGCCAATAGCCGCGGGCGCTGCGGGTGTGAAACACGTTGTGAACTGCGCTCTTACTTTTTGTATATAAGCTATCTTTACTATGATATAAGTCTACATTCTAAAGAACCTGCGGGCCCGCAACCGCCGCGAGCGTGAGTAAAATCCGCTCCATGAGTTCTTAGCGTTAATAAAGGTTAGTTATACCCAAGTCACACAATTATCTCACAACTCCAACTCAATCTAATGGCTTCAATAGTTGACTCTAATCCTGTAATGAGAAATCAATTCCGTATCTTATCTCTAGTCCCATCTAACACTGGTAAATATTTCAATGAACCGTTATAACTTATAGTTACCTAAACTAAAAGGTAATTCTCCCATCAATATTACTTCTTTTAGTTTTTGCCATATATAGTCAGATTGAAATTTGTTTCAAGTTACTCCAAATTATTATCGGACCTAAATTAATTATTAGTCGACAAAGAAAATCATGATCAAAATTGTATAAAATGGCACCATAATTCAACAATTACCATATTTTCTCTAGGCGCCAAAACTCCAATGTCACATGAAAATCTGGGTACCTACCTATCTAATTCAATGTTAGGTTGTTCATTATTCAATTGCAATTTACAGTACAACAATAGCAGAGCCGACTGTACAAAAAAACGATCGGAACAGGCGCTCCAGACATCAGTCCTAGGAGCCATGACAATGCTAAATATTTCCCAGAATCATTTTATCTAATTTTTTTTAAATAGGTAGGTACCTACATTATATTAAATTCTTCTGTTGTTATAAACATCAAAAGATATAAAATTTTCCATTAACATAAAAATTAATTAATCTAGCGCAAGTAACATTTACATTTCGAAGATTTGTAACAACAATCAGTAGGGTTACTCTCGAAGCTCGATTCATGCAATATTGGAAGTTGGAATCGAATATGTCATTTTAGGTACTCTTGAACACAATACTGGCGAATTATTACCATTTAGTTAATAGTAAATAGTAAATTATTTTATCCTATTCATTGAATTTATTTGTATCTAAATGTTAATAATCCCCTAATTCTGTGTTAAAAAGTACCTAAACTGACATCTACGATTCCAATTTCCAATTCGCATGATATCGAGATTCAAGAGTAACCCTACTGTGCTTATTAAAACAAAAGCTTAGAGACTAGACAGACTTAAAGGTATTTTACGTTGACTTTATTTTTATACATGAAAAAGTACATATGCTTGAGCCTTGAACAATAGCGTGTTCTTCACGCCCATATCCCGGAAGAGGTAGGCAGAGACACAACCAGGGCAGCTACGACTAGCCGAAGACACTAAGTCCCACAATGTGATAGGTGGCAAGCCTATCGCCAACCGGGCACATATCCAATCTCGCGCAACATTTTTTTTGAAAATTGGAAATACTTACCACATTTTCTTTTCGTTGTCCGACCCAGGATTGGAACCCGGGTCCTCATGAAGTCAAGTCCAACACGACCGCGATTTTAAAAAAATACTTTCAGCTCGCTAGAACCCTTTTTTAGATTTTGCAGCTGACAGCACAACACAGACTAGTAAGAGAACTACACGTTCAGACTGCCATCTGGGGAACATTGGCGCTAAGCCGTATGCTAGAATTGAACACGACATCTCACATTTGTATTTCTTTGTTTAATTGCAAGTAAGCTGATGAAGCTGAGAAGTTATCTATACAGCCAGGTTTAAAAACGAAAAAAAAACAGGCAGGCTATTCCACGTTATTAATAATTCCAATGTGATTTTTATAATAAAAAAAACCAATGATTTTATTCACATTTTATTTATTTTCTGTCAAAGACATTTCAATAATGCAATACATAATTGTAAATGTAACATGATATCAACAACAATGCTGCTGCTACCGAGTTACTCTGCACACCCAGAGTTTTCCATGACCTGAAAATAATATTGAATTAAAGAACGCTATATGAGAAAAATCTAAATTTAGAGATATTGGAGGACTTAGTATCTTCCGTTGAGTTTCACCATCGGGCATTGCGTCAAAATTAAAAGATTTGTGTGTGCACATCACATTGATGTTTAGCACCTTGTAATTTTGAAGACACTTCTTATCACCTACTACACTTTCGTCGAACCAGTTATAACGGTATTGTTACCTAATGCATCCATACCTGGGACTAAATAACAAAAGAGCGTAGTTATTACTTGCGGTCGGTAACGCGTTAGTGGGATCTCTCGTGTCACGAATAACTGAAGACCTAAGTCCCACGATGAAACAGATGGTAAACCTATTGGCAACCGGGCACATGCTCAGTCCCGGGCAACGTTGCTTTTATTTTTGAAATTGAACACAAATACATATATTGATATAGTCGAATCTTACCCCAGACCGCTAGACCACAGAGGCGACAGAGTACGAGTGCTAGTTTCAAGTATGAACTATGCACAACAATTAAACAAAACTTATACATATCAACTTATTATTTAAGTATCAACAATTTTATTGAAGCAGTAGTGAACGGGCAGGGCATACGAATAATCAATGTTATGTTTTCTTGAAGTGAAGTAGCTGCCTCATCATCTAAAAACATATTAGTCTTTTAACTAAATAATAATAATAAATCTGTTTGCAACATTTGCTAACTCCCACGGGAAGGGAAGAATAAGTATGTAGAACAAAGTTTAGTAGGTAATTTAAGAAATCGATTTTTGTTAATGTCCATGCTTAGGTACTTGTGTACCTGTAATAGTTATACTATCTACAGTAGTAGTTTTTAAATGTAATTACCTGTTTCTTGTGGTTCAACGGCAGTAGTCTGATGCTCAGAACAAATTTTCAGGTTTTTACCAAACTATTGAACTAGGTTATAAAGCTCAATTTTTATGTGGCGGGTAATAAAATACTTACCAAAACGAGAACATTATGCTTTCACAGATTTAAAGAGACAAATTAAACTATTTTTCTCAAAACAAATGCGGATTTAAATAATTTGAAAATTAAACAATTTTCATTTTGACATTTGCGTCAATCAATATTTAGATGAAATCTTTGGTTTTTTTATTTGTACTTTTTGGTTTACAATGACAGCTTACGTCGCGTGGAAAAATAGCACTGTCACTTATATGGTTGTTTTTTTTTAATTTACATTCCATGGCGTGCAGCACAAGAACCAGCAATGTCAGCAACAAAGAGTATATAAATACTATGTAATGAAAGGCAGGACTTCCATAGATACATAGCAACCCGAATTTGTATAAAGTTTACTTGAAACAGTATAACCCGTATAATTTGAAAATAAGTCTAAAGGCATTCAGATATAAGGCAACTAGTGCCATATGATTTGGGCGAATAAAAAACATAGCAAATTTATTTTTTGATATGAAAGTTGCGCCAAACTGGGGGGTGATTATGCATCTCAGTTGCCAACTCAAACTACAAAAGTGTACATCAAATAGTTGTCAAATGACGTGTTTTAAACTTGCTATCTCCAGTGACCAACAGAAATACAATAGAGATAGCATACACAAATGAAGTCATTTAATGTACACTTTTCCATTTTGTGTTGGCCACTGAGATATATAATCAGCCCCCTAGTCAGCAATACATTGTTGATTGTACGACGTTGTAATATGAACCAAAGAGTACATAAATACCACGTAATAAGAGGCGGGACTTCCATAGACATAGCAAACCCGAATTTTGACTTATTTTAAACTTATTTTTTTGAAGTTATACTTCTTTTGGCGCGATTGGGAAAAATGATGAGAGTGAATGTTACGATGCGCGCGCATACCGACAGATGAATGTGACAGTCTGAAGTTAGTTGCTACCGACAGAAAAAAGCAACACCCTGAAGTTAGTTGTGAACCTTTTTAATTGGTATTTTTGTATTGTTACGCGAAAGAAGTATAACTTCTTACGTGCGTACATGAGTACACACACACACTTTTTTATTTTTTATTTAAAAGTTGCGTCAAACTGATATGAACTTTCAACTGAAATTTTTAGCCATAGAGCTTCCCCTCTTCTCCAATTGGACCAAAACCACTTTAACGCAATTTTAACGTCTGACACTTCTTCTTCTTCCTTTTTATTTTTGGCATTGGGACTTAAGTCAAATGTAATTTGCTTAAAAATAAACCCGATTTGCAAAATCAGTTTTAATATTTATTTATTCAAAATGTGTCATAAGTCATTATAGAAAGTCTAGGGCCCTAAATAAAGCGGTGATCTCAGTATAAATTGTGTAATTACTCAACCTCATAAATTGTATTAAAATTTGGCGAGAACGAGGAAATACACAATACACTAATTTATTCATGATTATTTAATTTGTGCACTTTCACTTAACAAAATTATACAAAATTCCATAAATTGACTTGACTAATTTTACTCAATATAAACACGAAATTGTCGCTAAAACATTTTGACTAAAATTAAATGACACTTAAATCTTGACAGCAAAGAGCTTGACAGTGACATTTGACATTAACGTCAAATTTACAATTTGTTTTGTAGATTGCTGTCTGCGGGTTGCTGTTTACGTTTACAGAAGTAAAAAGTATATTTTTTACTAATTATGAATTAATTTAAATGTTTTTTTGTTGATATTTTATGAAATACAATTGGCATTTCATAAAAACTGTGACTCAATTAATTTTACTCTGATAATACACTATATTTACAGGCAACAATATGTGTGATGGTAACAGATCTCTGCGTATAGATTGGTTTGATGGTACTGTTATTGAAGAAACAATGCCGAGCAGTTCATTTAATGAACCAGAACAACATAATCTTCAACCTCAGTATACAGTAAAAGAGCCTGAAAGGAAAGCTATAGGATTTAAAAAGTTGTTGGATATTTCAACACTGCAACCACCAGCTTTACACATAGAACTCTCAAACAGACCAGGTTTCTGGCTGCTCTTGGAGAATGAAGTTAAAGATGACTTTCTAGTCTTGATGGTTAAAATATTTGCTACTGTTTACAAGTCGGTAGACCCAAGTGATAATTCTAAAATCGTAACACTGCTGAAGACTAAATTTGAGACCTCAAATTTCATTAGGAAGTTAACAGAATATGTTAAAGGTCTGCCAAAAATAAGAATATCACAAAAAAGAACAAATTTCTTTTTATGGAATGATGTTGAATCTTTTTTCTTCAGTGTGTTGGAACTATGTAGTGGTATTTTTGATTTTGGTAACAGACAAACAGAATATTTAGTAGATTTATATGATTTAGTCGAAGCTACTCTAGATAGTGCAATAGGGGTGCAAGAGGAACACACTGAGACTGTTCGAGACAGCTTTTATCACAACATTAATGATCTCAAGTCAAGAATTTTTAAATCCATTCACCAAGTAAGTATACTTACAAGTTATAACCCATAATTGTAATGATTGTGAATGTTTGTTGAGGCATATGAGGTTTTTCTCAAGTTTGAAGTCATATGAATTCAGATGAATATTTTTTAAAAACCAATTGGCTTGCTGCTAAAGGTTTTGAACAATCTGGGGAGTAGGTAATATACTATATAGGGATATACTATACTCCAATAGAATTTCTATTGGAGTATAATATATACTAGGTATATATTACATTTAACTAATATACTAGATATATACGATACTCCAATAGGAAACAGGCTGATCAATCTAGATGAGGTTTTACAACATTTTTTGGGATTTTTTAATGAATTCTCTTAATGTCGTAGATTGTTATACTTCATTAGATAAATAATAAAACATAGATATAATTTAACATATTTGTAAAACTAGTGTCATAATGTTTTTTAGATATTTTTCAAAGAAAAATTAACTTTCTATTTTTTAATTAACTTTTTTTACTTTAGACTGTCGTCAGCAACCTATTCAGCTACCTTACAACCACTTTTGGCTATTCAAGTCGTAAAGCATTTTATTTAACATCTTAAAATTCAATAATTATAAGACCAACACATTTCAAAATAATCTCTCTCTATCTAATATATTAACCAGAAAACTGGCATATTATTATAAAAACAAATAAATTTGAGTATCTCAAAAAAAGTTAGATTTAGAACAGGGTATTTCTTAGTCAAATCAGTCAGAAATTATGGAAGCTATATGCCCTTAACGGATCTAAGTTGACTTAACAGGGTAAGTATATGGATTTTGGGTCAGCTAGTGATGTAAATTAAATAACTTTAAAATCCTTACACTTGTGATGACTTAATTTTAGCCTATATATTTTATTATGATTTCCAGTCTATTTCACTGTAACTTTGTTTTAGATGCCTGATGATGAAATTAAAGTTCAAATAGAAGAAAACAAAGATCCTCATTATTATAAGAACTTATCAATATTTCCTAACAAAGATGATCTCTTTAGTGAAAATAAAATTAAAATTGTACCCAATATTATTAATGGAGCTTATCCCAGTGTGGATCATTACTTGGATCTACAGTTTAAATTGTTAAGGGAAGACTGTTTTGGTCCATTACGTGAAGGCCTAAGTTGGTAAAAGTTTTATTTTGTTGTGTACTTTTTTATTTTGCAATTGAATCTTATGCTATCATTGTTAACATCAATTGTCTATTTACATATTATATCTTTCCTGAGAATTGAAGTTTCTATATTATTATTTATTTTTTGTATTTGACACTAGTGTAGTCAATTTTTAATATCACACATACTGTAAAAACAAAAAATACCCAAACTATACATTACATAATTAAAGATTTATGAAATTTGGGTATGTGATGCTTATACATCAGCTGTCTTATTAATAAACATGGACTAATGTGGGAGTAAAATTGAGTTGATATTATTGTCTGTATCACATTGTAAAAAAGACTAACACGAGGTTGAGCTTCGGAATTCTTTATTCCAAGTTTATTAATAATATGATTTAATATCTAACTTAAAATCATGCAAAATTTTATAATAGTGTCAACTAAAAAGTGTTGTAATAAAACAATGTAATGGCAAAAAGAAAAATGATAATAATAAACATTCATTTGACCACCTTGTTGGTTGAGTGGCTAGCACATACCCTAACTACACAGGCCAATCCTGACACTGCAGTGCGATTCTCGATGGGGGCAGGCATTGGTGTGACAAACTTAGATATATTATGCAATTTTGGGTCCGAGTGTTTTTGAAATTTATTCTGGTATCTTTTTTATTATTTCTATGTATTAGTATTGTTGACTAATAAAACTCCAATATTACAAGCATATAATTTGATTACTTTGGGTTTAGATTCAGTTTGTGTGATTTGTTTATTTAGGGATATTTATTTATTTATTTGTTTATTTAAACATGCGAACGCCTAAATAGCACATTAAAATTGCATTCAAAAATGTAAATGTAGCTTAGGCTTAAGAACAACTCTTACTAAAAATTTATTTTGTTTATACAATAATATATAATAATAAACATCTCCCAAAAATTGTTTTTTGAAAAAAACGTAGTCAGAAGCCTTTATTATGTTTCTTCAAAAAGATCTATTGTAATTGGGTAGTAGTCTCATTAAGTATCTTGGTTATTTTTCAGGGAAATATTCAGAAGATCCGTCAAAAAGACGATATGAAAATATTAGGTATGATTTTTTATAGTTTTCAACAGCATTCTTAGTTTTGCCTCTCACATCGCCTTCGTGGTCTAGTGGTCCGGCGTCAAAATTAACTTCTTGAGGTTCCGGGTTCGATGCTTGGGTCAGGCAACAAAAATAATAGAAAATGTGTCTTCAAATTTTCTAATAAAACTTACGTTGCATTTGTGCCCGATTAGCGATAAGCTAGCCACCTATTACGTTGTGGGACTTAATGTCTTCGATTAGTCGTGTGGGTGCCCTAGTTGTGCCTCTGCTTCCCTCTTTAGGGATATGCCCGAGAAAATACTCTTACTTCTCAAGTTAGTTTTGCATGAAATATACTCCTTGTTAGAGGTTTAAAATGTGCCTATAATAGAAATGCACTGATACACACCTTGCCTGATACAACATTCATATTAATTCTAAAATTATATTTTTTAATGGACCTCCTACAAAACCTTTGTTTTTTTAGTGTGGGAAACCCCCATGGATACCCGCCGCTCTCGGGGGAGAGCAGCAGATTATGTCGGACCCGAACCGACCACACTAAAACATTCGCGCCGCCTGGCTTAAGGAGTGAGATGGGGTCGCGTTGGCAATCACTATCTCACTCCGACGGCCTCCTGCGCTGTAAGAGGGGTGACTCCGGCCATTGAAGTTGCCCCCCAGGCGTGCGAAGCCCCAGATTCAGTGGGGCTAAGAAGACGGGCGAACCGCCTCCTTGCCCTCCCGGTCCGCCAGCGCCGGATCGGGTCAGAGTTGGCATTGTCTCTCCTTTTGCGTTATTACCTCCTCGCAAAATTAGACAACGGCCTGCCAGGATCTCTCACTGCCAAGCATCGCAGCTATGATGCTCGGCAGTGAGAGATCCTCACCCACGACTGCTGAGAGCGTGCGCCGCTGCGACTCCCATGCAACACGCTCCCCCAGCGTGTAGGTCGCCGTATCTTCTGGCGCCCCGCACTCGTGGCAGGCGGGGGGTCACGTCCTCACGTCTCGCGATGTGATGCACCAGTCAGAAGGTCAGCGACCCGAACCGCCGCTGCAGCCACCTTCGGGGGATCGGCCTAATGGCCTCCACCGTCCTCTGTACCGGGACCGGTGGGACCAGGTCCTCCTTTCACCGCTCCAACACGGAGTCCCACGCCTGCCTCTGCATGAGCCTTACCTCCTCTCATTCGTTGTATACGTCAGCGAAAACCCTCGCCTGAAGCTCCCAGGGGGTGATCGAGGGCATCCACCCAGACAAGTGCCCCGTAGAGGGCCATACTCCTTATGACCCCGGAGTACAGCCGTCGGCAGTTGACGCTCGGGCCTCCTACGTTGGGCAGCAGCCTTTCTAATGCAGCGGCCGGCTCTAAGGACTCTCGGGTTACGGATACACACACACGCATACACACACACACATACACACTCACACATACACACACAGACAGACATCAAACTTGTTTTCTTCTTAAAACCTAGATCCGACCTATCCGACTAATCGGACAGACGTTGTCCTGCTATGTTTTTTAATGTGATTTCAGTAAATAAAATTGCGGTGAGTCTCCCTTATTGCTTAGGGGTATGAAAATCAGATAGCAGCTGATACTAAGACATACTGAATATATGCATATAAAATTTGGTGAAATTCGATAAAGCTGTTTCGAATGAGTATGATAACTAACATCGTGACACGAGAATTTTTATGTAGGTATATGATTTCGAAATCATGACCGGCCTCTTAAAAAGAGAATTTTAAAATTGACAGTTTTTTGCAATTGCACTGCACTTTAGCCGCTACTAGCGCCAAAATGACAGTGACATGTTCCAGTCCGGAGAGTAGCCAGTTAGACTTGCACAATAAGCCTAACATCCCAGCCACAGGAAAGCGATGCATCTATAACATCTGTGATGTCTATATTGGTTATCTCTCACCTTCAGGAGAGCTCTGTGCTTGTTTTATGAACTCTTACATACAACTATACAAATTTTTTTCAGAGTGTATCCAAAAGTGCGAATCATATGTTACCACACAAGTGGGAATCGTATTGGCTACCTGGTCGACCTGTGTTGGGTGGAAAGACTCGTCAATTGGTCCATCGATTGTTCAAAGTACGCGACCAATAAGCAACTGATGTATGGATCCTTGCTTTTCTTCACCAGTGATAATTTCCAAACCATACTGTGTGCGTCGGTGTTGGAGTCCAGTGTGGAATTACTGCAAGATGGATATGTATGATACTTTTTAAAAGAGTCTCCGTTGTTTTTGAATGAAAAGGGTAATGAATGTGGAGGAAGCAAGACTGGTCTGCCTACCCCGTAAGGGACTTGGCGTGAAGTTAAATATGTATGTTTGTTCTTTTAAAACAATTTTTATTATAACATCTGTGGTATAATAGTCCAGTAGATCGATTTCCGGGTCAGACAAAAAAATCTAGTATAAAAAAACGTTGTCCAGGATAGGATGCCCGGTTGGTGATGGGTTTATCACCTACTACACCTAGTGAATTAGTCTCTTCGGCTGGTCGTGAGTGAACTATATGGGTATATCTCGGGGATGCGGGCTCAAAATATATACTTTTGGTTATACCACATGTACAAGTCAATGACTAGCACTGACATGGTGACTGCCAAAATAGGTAAAAGAATTGATATAAATTTTTGACGGGTAGGAAAGCAAATAGGTTCATGGATCTCCTGATGATACTCTTACCATGGCATATAGACATCGTAGACGTCATAGGTACTTCTCTGCACCAGAATCTTCTCTGAGCCAGAATGCTAGGCACTAGAGTCCACTCATCCAGGTGAACTGCTGGACATCACTACTGCCTGGATGTAGTAGTTTAATATTGTTATTCGTCTCTGTGTTCTAGTGCTTTGTACTTGACTTTCACTACATGAGGTCTCGGGTTCGATTCCCGAGATTTTATTGCTTGAGTGAAAACTGTTGCGAGAGATTGGATAAGTGCCTAGTTGACGATAAGTTTGTCAACTGTCACGTTGTAGGATTAAGCACCTTTGGCTACTGTAACCCCCCTTTTTAGTGTGGAAAATCCCCCCAGATACCCGCCGGACCGTTATGTCGGACTCGAACCGACTAAAAACCACACGATGACCTTCAAGCCGCTCGGCTTGAGGAGCGAGATGGGGTTGCGTTAGCATCCACCATCTTACTCGTACATCCCTGGGTGTACCTCTGTTTACTTCTTTGTGAATACGGACGTAATGATACTTACTTTTTTGTAGCTTTGTTTCTTGTAATCTTTATTAAAACATCCCATAAACAACTGTTAATCTTATAATCAACTTTTAGGTAGCTGTATCATTTGAAAGTCCAGTATCTGATGATATCTTCTCGGAACCATTTTTGATGATAGAGAGTGAAGTATATTTTGAACCGTATCATCGAGTTTTAAAAGTTTTGCAAGAGTTCAAACAAGACAACTTACCCATGAAACAATATGTTGTCGATGTACAGGTAAGATGTCTTATTTTTTAAACATACACACAATATTAATATTAAAAAAGTTAAAGATAGCTAGTGGCTATATCCACACTTGTGCGCTTTCATCTTCATTTTACATTTGGTCCGGCATCAAAAGCTGTGCTCTAATGCGTTTTGCGTCTACATTTTTGCGATGGTCTTCTTAGTTAAAAACTAAACTAAATTAAAATTCTTGAATACTAGCTGTATTTAATATATAATAATCACACATAAAAAAACACTATTAAATCTAAATCCGCTTTCCAAATCGTCAGTTTATAATAAATTCGCGTTACAGTTTTACTTTTATTCCACTAATAATTGATGTGTTTGATAACTTTCACTTGATTTTATACAAAACGCACTCGAAGTATTGCTCGCAAACCCACCGGCGATGGTCCAGTGGCATGCTCTGGCAAACGCCGATAGCCTTGTGCCGTGGTTGTTCAGGCTATATGAATTATGAAGACGCAAGACCAAACGGATAGCGTACAGGTTTAGACATATCCGTTACCATTTGAAAATATATTACACACACGCACATATATGCAGACATGTATACATACATGTATTTTTTTTTAATATTATAAATGTTAAATTCCGCTAATCCGATCCGAAAAATAGGACCCTCTATCACAAGCGCTATTTTCATTTAAACAGTTAACCCAGATTGTCGTACCGCCAATAGATACAAACAAAAAATAAGGACCTCTGTTACAAGCGCTATTTTCACTTCAACAGTTAACCACAAAATGTCGCCTTTCTAATCTGAAGCTAGAATATTAATCTATGAAATAAATGACCTGCTTTACAATATGACAATGGTTATCATTGGTATCATGTAAGCTCTTAAAACAATATTATTTCAATAATACTAATTGTCATGATCTTATAACGTATGATCTAAAGCGGCGTTATATGAAAAGGGTAATGAATGTGGAGGAAACCAGTCAGGTCTGCCAGGATCGTGAGGTTTGATACCTACCACGTAAGGGACTTGGCGTGAAGATATGTATGTATCTAAAGCGGCTTCTATAGGGGGATATTTACCAACACAGAGATATTACTGTTTAAGGAGACTATGGTAGCATCCCCTGGTTCTTCAGAATTTGTCATTATTGTATTTTTTCTTTATTTCAGACAGACGCTATCCCACCTGCTTACTTAACAACAGAAACCTTATACAAAATTGACGATGAAAAATTAGGCACAGTCTATATTCCTGTACTTGAAACTGACAAGTGGCCCCCCGCGCACTTCTTTGGTCTAGATGACTCTCAGATGAATGCCTTCAAATTTGCCCTATCCCGAGAATTCGCAGTAATTCAAGGTCCACCAGGAACTGGCAAAACCTTCATTGGAACCAAAATTGCTTCAATGATTCTTAAAAACCTGTCTCTAGAAGGCACTCCGATGTTAATAATTTGTTACACTAATTTTGCTTTAGATCTATTTTTGGAAGGGATTTTAGAAGTTACAGATAGTGTTGTTCGTTTAGGAAGTCAAAGCAAAAGTGAGAAACTTGAACCATATAATTTAAACAATTTAAGATCTAGTGTGAAATCTTCATATGGATATTTATATGGAAGTAAAAGAGCAGAGTTGGAAGGGATATGTAGAAAATTGTCCAACTTAAAAAGTGATATTGACAAATGTGATAAAGAGATATTATCATATCAAAGTATTAAACCATATTTAGCAATGAATGGTAAATCATATGAATTGAAACAATCCAATGATGATCCAATGTTAGATTGGCTTTTTGGACATTTAGATGAACACAATACTGAAACAGAATTGGAAGATTGGGAAAAACAATTTGAAGATATGGCTATTACTGATAAAATTGTAACTTGTTTTTCACAAAACTGGGCTCTAAAAGAAATAGATTCAATGAGAAGTAGTATTAAATATGTTAAAGATGTCTCAGTTATGAATCTAGAAAGAAATACAATGATTGCAAAGTTCGAAAAGCAAATTTTTAAATATAAAAAGTGGCTTGATTATTTTAAGGTAGGTTTCAAATAAAGCTGAATTCATGTTCATAGTTGCGAAAATCTTTTGTAGTTGCGGCAATTTCTCGAAATTTTATTATCTAGTTTTTTTATATCTAATGTTTTTTCAATACTTGCATGATTTAAATAAACTAGCTAAAAATAGTCCCTGTGGTCTAAATTTCCCGTGTTGGCTTTAACTACATGAGGTCTCAGGTTCGATACCTCGGATTTGATATATATTTTTTTAAACTAAGTTTCTCTGCATTAAATAAGTGCGCCGTTGGCGATGCGTTGACCACATATCATATTGTTGTAGGTGGCCTGATTGTATAAACCTTTTATTATGAAATTGGAAGGCAAATAAACACACGGATTTCTTGATGGTAAGAAACTTACGCCGCCTAGAGACACCAAAGATGGTAATGTTGCATTGCCAACCTTAGGCCGAGATGTTAGGCCGCGAGCAAAAGTAAGTTTGCCGGCTACCTCATCCTCCGAACCGGAACACATTAACGGCAAACGCTGACGTTATGGCGGTAGGAATAGGTAAGGTACCGATCCGGACAAGTCGCTGCAAAACTCTACCACCTAGTCAGATGTCACGGTGCTAGTGACGGTTAGCCTATGCTAGTAAAACAAGCTGCCTGGCAGATGGTCAATTCTGCAAAGGAGCCCGGACCAACCCGAGGAACTATTGCCTATTTCTTTGAGGATACAAGCGTTAATCATTTATTTGAGAATTAAAAGTATTATTTTTCTTAGAAACAAATGTCATTAAAAGTGAATAGAACAAAGTATAAGTTGCAACCAAAAAACTTATATGAGTTGACTCCAGATCAAAGATGGAGTTTCTATTTCGACGCAGCAGAGGCTCTAAAGAAGACAGTGGTAGCAGAAATGAATGTGTTAGTGGTGAGTTATTTCCTTTCCAGACATTAAAATCAATACTATTTCTTTTTCTGACATATTTATATCAAAAAATACAAGACAAATTTTAGCATTTTTGTTATAGTTGATAGTAATCTATTTTTATGGTATCTACAGTGTTATTCTCGATTTATGACCTAATTAGACTAATTTTGTTGCGCACTCACAAAACAAAATTTTATTTACCATTATCCTTAATCAACGATACCAATAGAAAGTGACAAAACACACCTAGTGCTGTCAGATTAGTTTGTACTTGACATTTTTACAGACTTTTATCTTCTTCGAAAAACGTTGATTAAAGGATAGCGCACATTTGGACGGGCCGGGAGGGGGCGCATTAAACCACAATCATCCGCTGAGATCGCTTTCATACATTTTGTATGGAGCAACGTACACTGCCGGGCCGCACCGATATTAATAGTGTGATCATTTAAAGGGCTAGTGACATTTTAATACTAAAGTTTTGTACGACAACTACTAGAGGCGCCACTTTCCATACTTGTCGATTTCAAAGTACAGTTGCCACTCTATTATTGCTCAGTACTCTTTGGTACCGAGTAACAAAAATCCTCCGATGTGCTTTGCAATGCGATGCGACCCGACCTTAAACGCTCCGCCCCGTTTACAATCTGCGCACTCCATAAAAACGTCACGAGTTAACATATATGGACTAATCTAATCTAGCGGATAGTGGAAAGTTCAAACAATTAAATAAATCTAATTGACAGACTTTCATGTAGGCCAGGGTAGGCGAACCAATAGCACGCGTGCCATTGATGGAACGCGACACAATATTTTGGGCACGTCGCCGTTCATGAAACAGGTGTTAAGTAGGTATTTTATGAGGATCGAACGCTAGTGTTCCTACGCTATGGAGTGTTCGGTGCGCGGGGTGGGGAAGGCGCTATGGGAAGCAGGACGCTTTTCATCTACCTATGCCTGCGAGTCATTACTTTCAGAGATGAATACCATTAAAAACTCGGTTAGAAACCGTTTGACAGATGAATTCACTTCAGCATGCATTTTGCTAAAAGTAACATCTTACAACCCTAACATAAATTATTTGTCATCTAACCTGCAGCAACATAAGTCACACTAATTTTACGGTAATTGAATTTATGCGTGTAATAAAAACATTCCAAAATGTACCTCTTTTGTTTACTTTATTTAATAAAGAGTTTTGATATTATTTATTATTAGTATTTTCCAAATAATCAGAACGCCAAAATTATTTGGTGGCACGTCAGGGACCCCATTAAACGTTTTTTAGAAAAGGTGGCACGTTGATGCATAAAGGTTCGCGTACCAGGGTAGGCTTTGGTTCTGTTCCCGAAAGTAACAAGCATTTGTATGTTAAACGTAGATGTCTGTTTCTGAGTATATTATATTATACTCGTGTGTCGAGTGGCTAGCGTACACGTCTAACTACATCGACCAACCGCGAGGCTCGGGTTCGATTCCTGACGGGGGCAGGCATTTGTGTGATGAACATTTAGGTGTCTGCATTTCCGGGTCTGGGTGTTTATTAAATATATTTTGGTATCTATTTAAGTGTTTCTATGTATTTGATTCGTTGACTAACGTCCATAACACAAGCATATAATTTGCTTACTTTGGGGTTAGGTTCAATTTTTGTGACTTGTCCAGGGATATTTATTTATTTTATTACATATCTCAGTATTACTTGTATAATGACATACAATAATATTATAAGCGTATAATTGACTTATTTTAGGAAAAATATCGGTCTTGTAGTGCATCTTTGGACGAGGTTTCCACCATGGTTGACTCAGAGGTAATAAAGACGGCTCGAGTGGTCGGGGTCACCACCACCGTCGCGGCCCGAAGGCACGACCTCATGACGAAGCTCATGTCGCCTATTGGTAATTACTTTTTACCTAGATGTAGATGTAAAAATCTCGTTTTACATTTGAAATAAATTGGTAACTTATACTGATTATAATTAAATATTTTATTACTGTACCTATCTTTAATTTTGTCAAATTTAAAAAATAAGATAGTTTTTGTTTCGTGATGCAATAATTTGCCACTTTAAGCCACGATTATCTCTTACTGTCAGGAGAGCCATATACGTGGGTGCAACTGTAATAAGAGAAAGTCGCCAACATTGTGTTTTTGTTTGAGGATTGGACAGTGAGTACACTTGCACACGAGACTTAATGCTGCCCATAAAAATATATGACGACACAGTAGTAATGTCTTTGGTGTTGAAATGTGACAATATTAACACCACGAAAACCGCCTGCAGACAAGGCTATCCTACAACATAGAAAAGCGAATCCTATAAAAAAGACATAAAATATTTAAAATTGGACGTAGTTAAGCGGAAAGGACCCAACCCACATAAACACCAAAATTGAGTGAAACATACCAAAGTGGTCGTAAAGCTTTCAATACTTTCGTTCAGTAAAAGAGCCTACAGATAAAAAAAAAAAAGCTATGACATTTGTATACCTAATCATTAGATACCTACCCACTTAAATAGCCAGTACATATTATTACAAAAATATAAACTTCAAAGTCAATCTCAGAACTAGTTATATGTGGATTGAGTCCTTTCTGCTTAACTACGTCGAATTCTTCTTTCATAACACTCTTCACTGACAGAGATCGCTCCGAAGCTATAATACTGCCTTTGTATAACTTTATTTAAATATTGTACCTATTAAAAGTCAAACAACGTCTTTTTTTAAATTTTAGTGCATGTTTATGTGTATTTATTCATTCATTCACTCTTCATTTACGAGTCGTTTCATTGTAGTGATCGTTGAAGAGGCTGCAGAAGTTATGGAAGCCCATGTGATTGCATCACTCACTCACCGATGTCAGCATTTGATACTTATTGGTAAGTACATACGTCTTTTTTTCAGGGAAAGCAAGCAAGGGCGTGCGAAGTGGGAATCTGGGCACTAAGTTGGTGTAACATCCGAGATTAATGCTATGACGATGATGATGGCCATAAAAATGCTTATACATACGTCTTTTTTTTCTAAATAAATACTATTGTAATATTATTATTATGTAATACTTATCATATTTGTAATATCCTCCTTCTAAACTGAAATATCACTTCCACAAGGTCTGATAAAATCTTTTAACAAATATATTTTGTTTCATTTAGGTTTAGACCATGCTACGCAAGAAATACTCAATCCACTAAACATAACTATGTCTAGAAAATATAAATTATAAAAAAGGACTTATTATTCAGCTTTATTCATCAACGTTTTATCATTATGGCCAGTTTAGCATTTTAGGCTATTATAGTTATGGGTTGGGTTAATTTTACCTAACACGGTCCATTTATATTTGAGAGCCTACATGACATGACATATTTCAGGCGACCACAAGCAGTTAAAACCATCAGCTAATCATTACATCCTCGCCAGACATTACAATTTGGAGATATCTCTCTTCGAACGCATGATTCGCAACGGGATACATGCGCGCACACTGACAACCCAACGACGAATGCGGGAGAACTTTGTGGACCTGCTCGTGCCCACTATTTACCCACAGCTGGACTGTCATCCTAGCGTGAAGTGGTATCCCCCTGTTACTGGAATGGCGCACAATCTTTATTTCTATACACATCAAGCTCGCGAAGATACAGAGGTTAGTGCTTACCTACATCTAATGATACTTTAGTTTAAGCTCTTTTACTATGCTTGGGTTGACTTTGTTGGATCTTCAAGTCCACCCACTATTCTCTTTTATTGTATCTTAAGAAGCGTCCTAGAAGATACTGTATTTATTTTCATTGTAATAATGTTTGTTTGATATAAATATTTAATTACATACACATATTCACGCCAAGTCTCTTATGCAGTAGGCCAAGCCACGCGATCCTTACAGAACTTTCTGTCTTCCACCACTTTCATTACATACATACACGTTGGTTAATAGATTTTCGACACCACATTCAGATTCGTGAAATGTCAACCTAGGTCTCCCAGGGTACCTACATCCATCCATTTGTCATCTGCCATTCTTTCCTCATGACCACACAACCAGCGGAGCACGTTCTGACTCATTTTAACACCAATTATTTTTTTAAATTTTACTCTTTCTCGGATCTCACTGTTACGAATGCAGTCAGTGAGCGTAACGTGTAACGATTTTCCGTAGCGCTCTCATTTCGACTGCATTTATCCTACTCTCATGCTTTTTCTTACATACCTACCTAACTCTGGCTTCCAAAAACAACGTTGGGATAAGCACAGAATTATGTAAAGCAAGTCTAGCACCAAGTAAATATTTAATTACTGTAAAAAAAAAACATGCCATTATTATTCTATAAATATATTTTCCTCTAAAATCTTAACTTTAAAAATTTTATATAACATTCGACATAAACCTATCCTTTCATTATAACTCAGAACCATCTCGATCACTTCAGCTTACAAATAAAAAATATTGCTTCGAAAAATACACACACATAGTCACGTCCAACTTATAACACCCCTCTTTTTCAGTAGTAGGCTTACAACATTATATAATATAATAATCTAATTTCCCTTGTTTAAATTTAATTTATAATTACCCTATGTAATAAAGACAGCATTAACGGACTAGAGATAGTATTATGTTACTCTCTTCCTTGTATTCAGGTTACAATGAAATATGCTTTCCAGGGAATGGAAGACAGCTGGAGTCATAGGAATATTTTCGAAGCAAAGTGGTGTCTATCCTTAGCGAACTATTTACGAAGGAAAAACTACAAACCAAATGAAATAACGATTCTTGCAACCTATACAGGGCAAAGCAGTCTTATGAAAGAAGTAAGTATACTTACTTAAATCTCACTGGATATACAGTCGTGGTCAACTAATTAGGGACATTCTTTGGTTAAACCGAATTGTGAATTTATTTTTTATTTTCCAACGAGTCGAAACCATATTCCATATCTCATACATGTAAGTATAATTAGACATTTATGTGCCCGATGATACAAACAATAACAACTTCTTAAACATTAAACCTCTTTACAGTATAGCTGATAGATTATCGTAGTGCTATTTGTTCAAATAATGCTGGCTGGCCATTTAATTAGGGACACTGAGATATTGCGTTCTATTTTCAAAATCTGAATCTCAATACTTTTTTACTTCTTCTTCGTTTCTTTCTTCTTCTTTGTTTCGTGGTAGTTTTGGTGGCAATCCCGATATTTATTTTAAGTTTTGAAAAATATTTTGAAGAAAAATGGGTAAAAATAAAAGTTGCGATCCA
>NJDC01004224.1:44255-66598 GCA_002245475.1 Calephelis virginiensis
TAAATGAGCAATTCTTGTATATATATAAATATATAATTGGAATTTCGGAATCGGCTCCAACGATTTTCATGAAATTTAGTATGTAGGGGGTTTCGGGGGGGATAAATCGATCTAACTAGGAATCATTTTTAGAAAATGTAATTTTATTCGTGTTTAAACTGAAAATTTAGTTCGTGTTTAAACTGAAAAATATGATTCTTCCTGACATCTATTGGCGAATAATAATACTATTTTTTGTGAGCAATTAAGTTGTTCCAGCAGATGGCGTTGTGAAGTGACACGAAGTCAATGAGAGTTTGCTAAAAAAATACCGAGCAAAACTCGAGTATCCAGGTACTTTTTATTTATCCAAGTAATAATTACCTACAGGGAAACCCAAAACGTAACTAATTTAATTATTCTTTTCAATTATAACCTAACATAACAATGATCACTTGAAACTAAGACATTTTATAGATGTTTGCTATCGTTTAAACCATCATTATGTGGATATATTGAGAAATATTATATTCACATCTGGTATCTAAGTAAGCATGTCATTGAGTAGCGTGATGGCTAGTGCCAAAGAATATTACGTCTTTTCAAATTAGTGCTCCAAATTGTGCCTTGATGCATGCATGTCTAACTGCAATCAGACCTAAAATAAACAAACTACAGCACTTTTAATATTTTATATTAACCTGCACATGTAATAGCTGAAATCTCGAGCTTTTTATCGACAATAACTATGTTTTTAATTTCCTCTTTTTATTATTCAAGTGACAACTTCTTTAGCGGCGTTGCGTACTTTTTTTACAATGGGTAAAATCTTTTAAACTCGCGTCAGGACACGTGACCTGATTCGTAAGATGAAAATTCGTAAGAACATTCCATCGCCAGCGCTTTAACGCTACGACAAGCGTAAAACTTTGTATGTATAATTAGACGTCTTGATTTCATTCAGCGCTTTATTTGCTGTTTTATCACAACAAACTTGAATAGAATTAGAAAGCGCATAAACCCTTAACTTTAACGTTCTGTGGGATATTATTAGACACTTTATTCCATTTAGCGCTTGATGTTCTATTTTATCACAATACACTATTGAATGCAATCAGACTGGGTCTAAACGCTGAACCGTTAAACGTTCTGTGTAATATTATTAGACACTTTATTTCATTAAGTGCTTGATCTGCAGTACTAAATAATTGTACTGTAAATTGTAAACTGTTTCATGATTTGAATGCTTAGCAGTTTGTGGTAGATAAAAGAGATATTAGCTTAGTAAAACATCTTTTAGTTTGTTTGCGACTTGTAGGGATATCATAGTTTCTCAAGTTAATAGAAATTACAGTACCTACAACATTGTGAAGAAGTTTAGCTGTTTTCAAAAAAGTTGTAAGTTTAACAACGGAAATAATAATACAAGTGATGCATAAAGAAATCCGTCACGAAGGACCACAAATTTGGTACGTAAAGGAAATGCACCATTGAATTGCGTTATGCGGATTAAGATGATAAAAGTCTGTATCAGACAGACTCGCGGTGGACCATACTTCAACAGGTGAAGGCTCGATGCGGGAATAAGGCGGTAATAAGGGAATTCGACTGACCTGTCTTTCTTCTTACTGCTTTCTTCAATTTTTTGCACCAGCACACGCGGCGGATAGGTTTAATTTAAATTTCACTGCTTAAAGTCGCGACTTGCGTGCGCGCGCGGATATCCAACAACACAAGTGACAATTAAAAATAGCGGTCCCTTACATTCGTGCTTTGCGCTTCACTTTTTTCAGGCGTTCATATCTTCTCTTCGCAGTCGAACGTAAGGATATCGGAAGGATAATATTAACAGGAAAAAAAGCAAATACAGCGGTAACAACAGGGAAAATCGATATACACGTATATATTTTATTGAATTGAATTATGTATAAGTTTGAAAAATTTAATATTTCATTATATTTTATCTCATAATTAATACTATTTTACCTAGCCGAGGTAAATTATGAAGTGGCCGTACTAGTAGGTAGCATACTGAAATTTCATGGTTTAGCACAGAGTACTAATAGGTAGGTACTAATAGTACTAATGAGGTGTACTAGTACATTTTATGGACAGTGCGAACCCAAACATGTTCAATCAAGCACAAGACTATTTATTGTATTCTACCACATAAATGATAGTAGGTACTTTCAAACTGATAATTAAAGCAATTCATGCAAAATTATTCCCTAACCATTCCAAAATATCAAAAATGCACAACGTTAATAATCAAGTTCTCACTTCTTCCGGCACTCCCGGAGTGCAACCCGTCTTTTTTACGTATCTGAAGTACGTATTTCGAATCCCTAGTTGAAATGTTGGTAATTAATTCTAGAAAACGTATAGTAAGCACGTTCTAAACAAAATTCGGCGTCAACGCAGTTGTAGGGGAAGGGCTTAATGTGAAACGTGGTAATTGGACATACAACTAATTAGGTAAGTGTAAATCATTGCTTCTAAGTTTTTGATTGTTCATAAAATACGTGCTATTGCGAGGTTTGGGACGTAACCTTAAAGTTTACCGCAACACGTTGTCTGTTTGATTAATGGTTAATTCGGTATTTAATCATTATTATTATTACAAAAAAATTTAGACAACACGTTTTCACAAATGTTAGAGGATACATTAATCACAAACACAGTGACCGTGACTGTTATGCGATTTCACTATTAGGTACTTCTCTGGATACAGAAATTTTCAAGCATTTAATGTGGCTATAAAATCGTTGAGTTCACAATTAATAAAAAAATATATTATATGTATTAACAAAGCAGTGTGATTAAAATTTCTAACCTCCGTTTAGTTAAAAATTGATAATGGATAAAGCGAAAGGAGCGGTCGCACTATGTGCCAGTAAGTAAGGACGCCAAAGCCATTTTTTACTTATAAGAATATCGCATTGGCGCCTTTTAGAAGTTGCGTAGCAAATCGGAATTAGTGCTTAAAAGATAGTTAGTTTCAAGAGAGTTTTTTTCCAACTCTACGTTACATCATAATGCATGTATTCTGTTATATTAATTACTATCTGTTACCATACTTATTTACTGAACTGGAGTTGAATTAAAAACTGAATGAATAATTTATTCCTTTTTTTAAACGTATTTATTTACTTTTATTCAATAGCCCATTAATAAGAACTTTTGTACAAACTTTCTACCCCTGTTTCGGCCCCTTTTCAGTAGATTTTCCAGAAACACTTAAAGACTTATCTACTCATTTTTAATAAACAGCCAAAAAATAAACTTTCATGTCTCTAACTTAAAAAATGACTGTCTTCCATAAAAACTTTCAACACCGATTTCTGTTTCTGTTCTTAGTGGGTGTTACTCAATAAAACGGCGCCACTAACCATGACTATTTAATGACTAACTTTAATAGATTTTGATCGGCGATGATGAAACAGTCAGTCAGTACATGACGTTATTTTATAAGTATAGATATCGTAAGGAGTTTTTGTTTTTTTCTAGGATTCTGTCATCACATTCTAATTATGAAGTGAAAAGAAATTCGTTATCGAGAGAAAAGATGGTAGAAGTTTTTTCATTATTATTGAATTTCGTGAATTTTGTTGGCATTTTGTACAATTTTGTTCGGTGAAAGTGCACAAATGAAATAATCATGAAGAAATTAGTGTATCTTGTCTTTCCCTGATGTCGTCAAATCGTACTAAACGAGCTTGAGTAACGCGAGGCCACTGCTTTATCAAGAACCTGATAAAGTCATATCAGGTTCTTGAGTACTTGTATAGTACTAGACTATGACCTATGACTTACGACTTGTGACCTAAAATGATTTGTGACTATTAAAAAAATTTATTTATAGGGAAGAAATGGCAGCATCGCCTAAAGGTCTTAGCCGGCACCAGAAAGGGACAACATAACCTAAACAAAGAAATTTATTTATTTACGTAATACATATGTGTGTTTAAAAGTTTGTTACAAAATACTTATTCGTAAAAACATATTCTACCCCAAAATCGTGGTGTGCTAATATTAAACTTAATTATTTAGTTTTTACTATTACTATCCTTTACTTCAGATTACATAGAGTAAACGCATAAGTCTGACGAGGATGGGTGCTTCATTTACACTGAAATCAGTATCCGAACAGCATAATAATAATATTCTGAAAAGAATATTTTTCCCCGTATTGGTCCGGGCTCCTTTGCAGAATAGACCATCTGCCTTCTTGCCAGGTAACTCGTAAAAGGCGAGCATATGCTTACCGTCACTAACACCGTGACATCTGACTAGGTGGTAGAGTTTCGCAGCGACTCACCCTTGGTACCTATTCCTGCCGCCTAAACGTTATGACGTGTTCCGGTTTGGAGGGCAAGGTAGCCGGTAAACTTACTTTTGCTCGAGGCCTAACATCCCGGTCTCAGGTTGGCAACGCACCATTACCACCGTTGGTGTCTCCAGGCGGCGTGAATTGCTTACCATCAGGAAATCCGAATTCCAATAACATAAAAAAAGAGCAATGAGTGTGGAGGAAGCTAAAAAGGTCTGCAAATTTTCATTATATTTGTTTGTGTGTGTCAAATGCATGGTAGTGTGGGTTATGTTTTATTTATTGGTTTAATGTACTTTGTAAGCATTATCATTGAAAAATATTAGCGTTCTGCACTTCTCCTACACGTAAATCATAACCGTGCCAAATTTTATGCTTCTGCGTCCGCGCAATTTTCGTAAAAAGGGGTCCAAAGTTTTGGCATCACGTATTAGTATATTGGTATTTATAGCCCTGCGAATTTCGAATAGCTTGACAGTAGCAGCTACTAACAGTTTCTATGGATTAATGATTTTACCATTTTCTCTTCAATTTTCCCGGTTTTCCTTTTTACAAGAACCTTCTCCTGACAATAGCAAACAAAACAATAAATCGCAAAATTAGTCCATTCATTCAGCCGTGATGCGACGATCACGCGAAATGGGGATTATTTATATAAATATATACTAGACGACCCGGCAAACTTCGTATCGCTTTATATTAACAACTACTACATAATATTTGATGCTTCGATAGTAGCGCATTCTGCCGGATCCAATTTAAATGTAATCAACGACTACTTACAAATAAAAAAATAACTAAAAAAACATTTCCAGTGGACCAAATTGTGAAGGAAAATCATTCTCGAACCCCCTCGAACTCACACAAAAAGTTTCATCAAAATCGCTCCAGTCGTTTAGGAGTTTAGTGACATATATACACGCACAATAAATCTATATAAAATAGATAGATAAATATAAATATGTACTCTTTTAGTGTTAAGTTTCAAATGTTAATTGTTTTGCAAGAAATAAAAGCTTTTTATTTATTTATTTATAATACATAATTACTTCTCTCTGTACACATATATCAATATACTAATAATTAATAAAATAGATCTTCAAAGAACTCTTCTAACAACGGTGCAACTTTTTCGGGTGAGTTCAAATGAACATGATGAGTCCCTTCAACCTCCACATAAGTCAGATTTGCAGTCGCCCTTAACTTATCCAGAATAACATTATAACGATGATCAACATCCTTATCCGAAGGGAGATGATGTCCTGACAGTGCTCTAATATTTAGAACCTTACATTTGATTTCACCAGCATATTCTAAAGCTTCAGTCACAGACATCATAGCTAAATTTGAAGCTCTACATCTTAAATCCCTATTAAAATAATACCCTTTCCCTGTTTTGGTTGCTCCTCTCTTCATCATAACTTTACAATTTTCCCTGGACACTGATCCTTTGTAAGCATCATGGACTATGTCTAACGCATCCTTGTAAGAATCAACAACAAAACTCTTTGGTGATATTTTTTCATATTGCAGCAATTGTTCTATTGAAGGCCCAGTGAGCTTTATAAAATCACTTGGTCCCATGATCACTGGACTGGCTATATCTATGCATACTATTCTGTCAACTTCGTCTGGAAACGCTGCCGCGTACATGAACGATACTGAACCTCCCAAAGAGTGTCCTAGGAGATTTACGTTTTTCCAATCAAAATGTTTGATAATCCTTCGTAAAAGGCTAATACCGTCCCAAAACTTATAATACATCATCCCTGGAGGGTAATGCGATGATAATCCTTGTCCAGGGAGGTCAATACAAAGGATAGCTATTGTAGGGGGTAGTAGAGGTATGAGGTTGTCCCAAGTGCCAGCGTTGTCCTGCCATCCATGTATTGCGATCACCGGCTGCTTGTCTCGAGATCCCCACCAGCGACCAGCTACATGACCCCAGGGTACAGGTATTTTTACTTCTTCTACTTGTACACCGGCGGGTAAATCTGTAAATGAAATGGTTTTAATTTAGATTAACAATAACTCGCCTAAATTGGTATACTGTTGTCCAGAATTAAGGCAAATGCAAATTCAAGGAGAGGGTTGTAGGGGTCATGTACCTTCCACTCTGGGAAAGAAACAAGCCAGATTGAACAGTAGGCATTTTGTTCTTTTAAATTTGGTCTACCCTGAAAGAACTGAATTTTTTTTATGATAATGGAAGGCAAACAAGCAGAAGGAATTTCTGATGGTAAGAAATTCACGCCGCGTAAAGACAACAAAGGTGGTAATGGTGCATTGTCAACCTGAGGCTGGGATGTTAGGCCTCGAGCAAAAGTAAATTTACCGGCTACCTTATTCTCGGAACCGGAACAAGTCAACGGCAAGCATTGGATATTATGGTAGCCGGAATAGGTAATAGGGCGAGACGCTGCGAAACTCTACCACCTAGTAAAGTATGAATGAATTTAAATAGTCAAGGCTTATTGAAAGCTCGAAACTGGAACTATCCCTGAGTGAAGCTTTAGCACCTATTCCATTCCTTTTGTACATATATTTTTTATGTTAGAGGTCAGCAAACAATCACTCGGCTCTCCTGATGGTAAGAAACAACCGTGGCCTAAAGACACCACAGATGTCACAGGTGCGTCCCTGTCCTAAGGCCGGGATAGCAATGTCTATTATCCAAGTCTACCGGCTACCTAACCTCCAGACCGAAACATGGCAATCTTTATGGCTGCACAGCACTCTATCACCAGTAGTCTTGTTGTACTAATACTTTAATCTGTGCTCGCCTCTTACGAGCTGCCTAGCAGATAGGCAGATGGTCTACTTTACGAAGTGGTCCCTGACCAACAACGATAAAAATGTTTACATACATATCTTCACGTCAAGTCCCTTACGGAGTAGGCAGAGAGTATCGAGTGCCAGACCTCACGATCCTGACAAAATGTTTTCAGTAATCAAATTGCAACAACTACGTACTACGCTAGTTTAGATATAATAATTATCTCAAGGCGTTGGGTATTCCCAGCAAAAGACGAATACGCTAGACTCTAGAGGCATTTTTAAAGAGAATGCGGCAACAAATAAAAATGAGACCACCAACCGGCCCAATACGGGTAAGTTCTAGCCATTTCAAATATCTGACTTAAATTCTGCGAAGAAAACCCATAAAACTTGTTTATATGAAACTGTCAAGATGACCAAGCTAACTAGGTTGAACTTATACAATATCTGTTTAACTAAATTCATCGCATAATACAAGCTAGCAAATTATACAGGGCGACATTTAAAGTGCCGGCCAAATTTTGAGAAACGATTCGGAATCGATAACACTTTTAAGCTGTGAAGTATTTAAAAATTAAGAAAAAAGTCATTTTATAACTTTTATCCTACAAGATGCGTGGTTATAGCGTAAACAAAAAACTGGTTTCCACCGACCGCAGTCGCATTCATAGGCTGGTGACTATTTTAAATGCATGTTTATAAAAGCAAATATTATATTACAATTTGGCAATAATATTTAAAATGAATTACTATTTAAGTCTTTACCCCCTTATATTAAAATTTGGGCGGTCCTTTCAAAGTAACCCTGTATTTAAATAATTTCATTTAGCCCTTAAGTCCTCTGCATGCTATATAAGTTAGTGAAACACAGCTCTGTCCAAGTTATAGTTATTTAAGATTCACCAAAACTTATGGCCGGGTGCAGACATCCAGTTTCCTGCTCTGGAAACCGTATTCAAAAACCTAATTGGTCTTCTTTCAAACAAAACGTTCACAATGGCACGCACATTCTTATTTTTTACAATCAGGAAAAAACCTAGTATCCGGTTTTCGTTCGATCGGGTCATACGAACGAAAAAGAACCTAACGACGTCACCTCAGTCGTAGCGCCGCGTACATTTTGGTTCAGCCGCATTACACGAACGGAAATTTTGGTTTAGAATAGAGGTGTAAAAATGTTTCTCAAGATTTGAATCAATATCTGGATCACTTGTGGGATAGGCATCACGGTACCATTTCACATTTTGAAATGTATCTTTGACAATTTATTACTCAAAGCTTTTTAAGATCGAAATTGCTATCACTCAAATGCCTATTTTTCATTCAAATTATAATTAGCCTTTTAATACAAACACACCGCTTTCGGGGACTTGATAACCACCCTCGGATAAAAACTAAGAGCTTTGACAATTAGAATTTATTGTAAACAGCGAGACTAAAATTTCAGTAAATGGCTTAGCTATAGTGGACGTTTAATATTTTTTGATTAAGAATTTAACACTCTAAATAACAACAAAAAATGAGATTCTCATTTTCTGTGGTCTACAGAAGTCAATTATCTATATATTAATATATGATGCCAAAACTTAGGAACCCCTTTTTACGAAAATTGCGCAGACGTAGGAGCATAAAATTTGGCACACTTATAGTTTATGTGGACGAGAAGTGCAGAACGCTAATAATAATAGGTAAGGCGGTGGTACCATTCCGGGAGAGTCGCTGCGAAACTCTACCACCTACTCAAATGTCACGGTGTTAGTGACGGTAAGCCTATGCTCGCCTTTTACGAGCTTCCTGGCAGGAAGGCAGATAGTCTATTCTGCAAAGAAGCCCGGACCAACACGGGGACAATGGACTAATTTTGATAATTCTTTTGATGTGTAAATTATGAAAAGAAAACCCAGGAAAATTGCAGGGTCGGCTAGTACCTATAAATATGACAAGCAAAACGAATCAAAAAAGTTTTGCAAATCGCGTCACAGCACATTCAATAACCACATTCACAATCAATAACACCTTTGAAGCAATAAACAAATGACAGAAACACAAATGATAACTAATTTACAAACGACTAAACCACACTAATATGATCTTATATTCAAATGACTAAAACACACGAATGAAAATCCAAAAATATTTACTTTCGTCTAAAGACATATCCTATAGGTACTGTCAATATTGCACTTGGTAAATTGTCTGAGTTTTAACTAAACCGCAAACTGAAAATTCTACATTCGACCTAGTACTATGTTAATAATCACATTGTCTTGACGTTATAAGGTTAATTAATATTATCTATGCGCATACATTAAAGATGACGGAAAAAAATACTTAAACTTTGACTTTTACGCCACTAGATTTTATCACTACTATTTACTTAATTATACTCCGTAAAAAGTAAGATGCAACCAAGTACAGTGCAGTGTTTTACACCATATCTATCATGGACAATGCTCTGAGGAGTTGTTTGGTTTGATTACAGCCGCTGATTTCCACCTTCGGACATCGCGTCAGAGTTTAAAGTATGAGTATGAGGGGCATCTTAATGCGTGACGATTCCGAAGACATTTCTTACCCTGCCTTTTGGCATCACCTTTGTGGAATCAGTTACCGAGGGCTGTATTCGCAAACGAATATGACATTGGAACCTTCAACAAAAGTGCGTACTTATTCCTAAACAGTCGGCAACGTATCTGTGATACTCCTGGTGTTGCGGATGTTCGTGGGCGATGGTGATCACTTTCCATCAAATGGTCCCGGTGCTGCCGAACTTAATTTTATAAAAGTAGTAGAATATGTGCCAAGAATTGGTAGAAATTGGTATAATCCAAGATTAAAAATCGATAAATCTACCACCTTAATTTTGATAGGTTTTTAAAATTAAAAATACATAAAAACTGTTTTGAAATTATTTATTGTTACATATTTTTATAAAAAGTTTTAAATGATCGGACTAGTAAAGCTGCCCACTATTATTTGTTATAATTATTTTAGCAGGTATGTAATAAAGCCTCTAAAGTGTTTGTGCAAAGACCATTTTTTGGCAGGTAAAATGATAAATTTTGAATTACAAATAGTCAATTGGCGATAATATTTTTTTGTGAAAAATATTTTTTTTATAAAATATTGATAAAAATACCGGAAGTATTCCGGTAGTGGTGTCTGCCCAGATAAAGAAATCTTATTTAAAATTACTTGAAAATCTAAATTATTTTATATTGTATCATATCATAATGTATAATAATTCGAAATGATTTAAATTAATTTGGACTTTGCAGCTTCAAATGACTTAAAATCATAAATTATAATTTGAAATATTTTAACCCTTAATAGGGCAAAGGACAATTGCTTACCACCTTAGCTTTTTGACCACAGAGCTTTTTGACCAAATTAGAAACACCCAGAAAAAAAATCATAACATTTTGACAATCGATAGTGTTTAGCGCCAAGAATTGAAATTTTGTACTAAAAAGATTCCGGTAAGTTGGCCTGCATGATTCGTACAATAATTTTTAAAAAGAAACTTGTGCCGATTGGAAAATCGTCCAAAACTTGGTGGTAAAACTCTTACCATTGCCCGATTCGATCAACAAAGTAGAATTTGTTGGTAATATAATTACCTTTGCTCATTCGGGTACTGTTATTTTAGGAGAATGTCGAACAAAAAGAAGTTATCTGAGAGTGTTATCGCTAGTATTCTAGAAGATGATCTCTCCGCTTTTGAAAGTAGTGACGAAAGTGACTCGGAGGAGCCAATTTTAGTCAATTGCATACTGGATTACGACAATGAAGTTTCGCAAGGTCTTTCAAGAATATTTGGTGAAGAGCCTGATTTTGGAGCCGAGAATATTACAAAATTTTGAAGATCCTCCCGGACCCCGTGTTTCAATAGAATACCTGGAAAGCTTTGAACCAGTCATTGAAATACCGGTGAGGGAAGTAAGTACGCTAAGTGACTGCGATTCAAACGTCGTTTTTGACGCTCGTTCTGAACCAAGTTGCTCGACCTCAGCTCAGTCTAACTTAGCGCAGCCTAATGAAGCGATAATCACATATATAATAAGCCGGTCTATTCGTGTGGCACATAACTGGTCAGATAAGATTCCAACCCATTGCATACCAAAGTTTGATAGACAGCTGACTGTGAACATCGCCTATTGAATTTTTTAACAATTATATTCCTCATGATCTGGTAGAGTTTCTGGTAGAACAGACTAACCTTTATGCAGCACAAAGGCATCCACTTCACTGGAGTCCAACATTTCCAGCTGAAATGCGTGCATTTCTTGGTATCATAATAATGATGGGTCTTCATCCCTTATCTGATGTCAATCTGTTTTCGTCAACAGACCCTTTTTATAGAAATCCTGATATTGCTCAAACTTTCACTCAAAAAAGATTAAAAAAACTAACTGAAAACATTTACTTGAATGATAATACCAAAGAACCCACAAGAGATATGCCAGATCATGATAAGCTTTATAAAATACGACCTATGATAACGAGACTAAACGAAATATTCCAGACTCAATGTTCTCAATCAAGCAAACAATCGGTAGACGAAAGCATGGTGAAATTCAAGGGTAAAAGCAAACTTATACAGTACATGCCAAAAAACCAATAAAAAGAGGCTATAAAGTATGGGCTCGGTGAGATGCTAAGACTGGATACATGTACTGCTTCGATATATATATTGGTAAAGCAGACGAAAATGCATCAAGTGAGGAAGGCTTAGGATATAATGTCATAATCTTGTAGCTTTCGACAACTTCTTTACAGGCATTCCGCTAATGAATGATTTGCTGATAAAGAAGGGAATATATGCCGTCGGTACCGTTCGCTTGAACAGAAAAGGCTTACCAGAAAAGTTGTTGCCCAAGAATAAACTCAAACAGGGAAACTTGCAAAGCACGAGTTCATGTATAAAACCAAAACGCCAGTTTCTGTTATACAGTGGATGGATACTCAACTAGTGAATGTTTTGACAACAGCACATAATCCTAAATCTGTGTCTACGGTCAAACGAAAACAGAAAGATGACACAAAGAAAGATATTACTATCCCCACTGCTATTGCTGAATATACTGTGAACATGGGAGGTGTGGATCATTTTGATCACTTCCGAGCCTCGTATCCAAACGGGCGAAAATCGAGACGCAACTGATTGCGCCTCTTTTATTTCATGTTTGATGCTGCTGTCATAAACGCTTACATAGCCTATACACAAATACACAAACAAAAAGTTCATACTCATCGTGATTTCAGGCTCCGTTTGGCTTGCAGTCTTATAGACGGTTTCACAGTAAAAAAAAGAACTTCTAGTATTATTTTCCGGAACAAACAAGACGGAAATTTCGGGGTACCCGCTGAAATCAGACGCTCTTACTACTAGATTATTTGCGGTGTCTGTAAAGTAGCTTTATGTGCCACACCATGCTTCAAAAGCTTTCACATTGCTGCAGATGAAGAAGTTATGGACTGTAGCGGTTCTGCTTCTAGTAGCTTAACGGGCTAAGGTCAATTAATTACCACCAGCACGTAAACGCAAACGGGCGATGGTGAAATAATTACCACCGATTTTCGCGTAACTCATGATTACGTATTTTATAATTTTCATGAATAATGTTAAAAAGTGTCCTATTAAGCGAATAAATAATAACAGAAACCTGTTTTTTTAATAATTTTTATCTCAAACCTATAAAGGGTTAAAATGATTTGGATTTGACAGCTTCAAATAATTTGAAATCAGAAAATTAGAATATAAAATTATTTAAAATGACCATAATTTGAGCGACCAGAAATAGCGACTGTTTATCACTAATTTAACATAATTTTAAACGATTTGAGAGTTTAAACTATTAAAAAAATTTAATCATAAAAATACATTTCTTCATTTTTTAACTTACAATGATTTGTTACAAAATTTATGCTCGAAAGCTCAAATCTAGCTAATTTGAAATTATTTGGAATGACCCACTTAAAATAAGATTTCTTAATCAGGGTGATCCGTTACTAGTCCTCTTACCTTACATGTAATAAAATTACGAAAATAAAGTGTCACAAATATTTTAAAAATTGGTAGATTTCAGGCTTAGGTTGGTAGACAGATAGATTGAGGACAAAGTAGGTAGATCTACCTAAAAGTTCATTTGTAGACATTGGGGGTAGACATTTGTATGATGAACATTTAAAAGTCTGCATTTCCGGGTCTGGGTGCTTATTAAATTTATTCTGGTATATATTTAAATATTTCTATGTATCAGAATCGTAGACTAACACCCATAACACAAGCATATAATTTGCTTACTTTGGTCCGTTTTGGTCCGTCGCTGTCGTATGTCTGGGATGTTAGGCCTTGCAAGTCTACCGGCTACCCTACCCTCCAGGCCGGCACTTGAGAGTCATCGCGGCAGGAATAAGTAAGGCAGTAGATCTCTACCCGGGCAATTTGCTGCACAGCGCTTTACCGCCAGAAGTCTTGTCAGTAAAGACATATTTTAATCAGTGTTCGCCTCTTACGAGTTGCCTGGCAGAGGCAGATGGTCTATTCTACACAGCGGACCTGGGCTAACACGGGATAAACATTTAACGATAATGACTAGCGATTTTGCGTCTAAGGTATTTTTTAAGGACGATGCCCTTTACGACGCCACCGACCAATCGTGCGGTTCGTGTTCGATTACCGAAGTCATTTTTGAGATAAACATTTAAATGTCTGTATTAAAAGGTCTTTGTGATCATTTAATTTATAGCAGTTATTAGTAGGTATTTAAGTATTTCTATGTATTTATATCGTTGACTGACGATATAACATAAACATATAATTTGCTTACTTTGGATTTACTTGGAAATAGCATATTTTATTATTTGTTTGATATATTATTTAAAGTACAGATAATTGAGTAATTTCTAACATTTCTCTGGGATTCCATTATCACATCCAGACTAAGTGACCAGTGGTGGACTCTTTCAGATAAAGTTCTGTACGCAATCTTATCACTACATAGTATAAAAGTTAGACCGGACACTTCGCATATTAAGATTACCAATCATGACACCGAACTTCCCCGACCAAGCCCGAGGCTCGGGTTCGATTCCCCACGGAGGCAAGCAGTTGTGTGATGGACATCTACATGTCTGCATATTTATGTCTGGGGGTGTGTATTACGTTTATTCTCATATCTATTTAAGTATTCTATGTATTATAATCTATAACTAACAGTTAACACCCATAACACAAGCATATATGCTTTCTTTGAGGTTGGATTCAATACTGACCAATATTAATAACCTATATACAATTAAAGATAGGCCTTCTAGAGTTTTGTTACTTACATGTTTTGTTAAATATTAAAAAATGACAGCGTTTACCTACAGCACTATCTCTTATCTTAGATAGGTTATTAATATTGGCCGATTATCGAACCGCCGTTAGTTTATCGAACAATTATTGATAATGCTTAGATAAAAAAGTACATTTAACTAAAACAAATTTAAAATGAAATGATACAATACAGATATATTTATATTTTCTCCATATACAGTGTTAATACTTATTTATACTTACATAAAATACATTTTAACAAATATCTCGCCTCTGTGGTCTAGCGGTCCGGGTGTTGGACTTGACTGCATGAGGTCCTGGGTTCAAATCCCGGGTCAGCCAACATAAAGAAAATTGGATTTTTCCAATTTTTCTAATTAAAAAAAGAATGTTGGTCGGGATTGGAAATGTGCCCGGTTGGCGATAGGCTTGCCACCTATCACATTGTGGGACTTAGTGTCTTCGGCTAGTCGTGGGTGCCGTGGTTGTACCTCTGCCTACCTCTTCGGGGATATGGGCGTGAAGATAATTTTTAACAAATATCAAATGTTAGAACATATTCATATATTTCATATATTATACAATATTTTTATAAACATCTGATTTGTGACGTTTGATATCGAAATATTATGTTTTTTTTTCAAATTAGTAATTTTCAGGATCACTGAAAAAAACATTTGTGAAATAATTTTGATATTAACGGTTTGAAAAATTAAAATTCCGATTTGTTACAAAGTGACAAAATGCAAAGTCGCGTACGTTATACTCATGAAGCTTTTTTACTTACTGGAGTCAAATCAAATCACAGTATCAGAAAGAGAAAGAAAAACTCTAATTTACCGACCTTTCATAAGCCTGCCAGTACATTAGAGAGAGCCAGCAATCTATATATTTATACATGATGCCAAAACTTTGGACCCCTTTTTATGAAAATTGCCCAATTGCGCGCTTGACAAGCCGTAAACTCATGATAAGGGTTTTTATCTTTAAAATGTATTTCTCTAAGTTATCAATAGAGGCGCTGTTCAAAGTGCTGTACGTTACTAATTTCGTGTTATACTAATTGAGAACCACTAATATATCCAAACTGGCTAAATTGCACTGTCCAATTCTATTAGTATAGGCTCCATTAAGACGTCTTTATTACAGATTGACATCAATCATAGATATAAAGATAGAAATATATTTAAACTTACTATCAAGTATGAAATAAAAAAAATATCGATTTTTATTTACGTTCAAATGCCTGGACGGATTTGGAAAAATTTCGTAATGCTGCTTGAAAAAAAGTTTAACTAGTATATTAGTACGAGAATACCGTAAACTAATAACAACCTAAACCCATATATAAAAAACATATGTCATACTTAAATCATAATATTTACTAATATATAATTTTTAGTTGTTAACCACTAGATTTTTTGGCGGGATTGTAAATATCATACTACATACATTTTTTTATTACTAATGGCCCTTACTGTTGATTCATACATAATATATATATATATATATATATGTAGGAAGGTCATGAGCTAGTATACCTATTTTTTAATGTCTGTGGTCATGAGTGTCGTGGTCCAACGTGTGGCGCATCCGCTTGTAACGTCGGAAAGTCATGAACAAAGTATAGTTGTGATATTGTGGTCATTAGTACATTTAGCGCCACAGGTGCAACAGAATTCTCGTAGCTTGTTTCTTATTGGTCGATTTATCGGGAAGTCATGAATAAAGTTGCTTCGTTAGCACAACAGGTGGCGCATTAGCAAGTAATTCGTTTCTTATTGGTCCGTTCACCGCAGCCACGTGTATATAAACCCTAGCGCCGCCATATTGCGGTAGACATGCTTTGCGCACGTCTCTTAGTGCTTGGACCACTGTCTAGTACGGAGGTTGCCACTGGTAATAGTCTCTCCCTGTCATAGGTTGACAGAGAGACACTTCTAGGTCGCAATTGTTAATTCAATTGGGATCTTGGGGCCCAGGATGTGGGTCGTCCGGGGGGTGCATTATTCAGTCGGCATTCACGTTAAGAAGCGCGGGGTGGAGCCCTTCTTTCCCCTTCGGGGGTTTAGCGTTTGCGTAAGCACGAACACCGTGACGTGTTTACGTAGTGTTGTCATAGTAGCAGGCTTACTCCAATGTTTGATGATTTGATTAGTAACAAATGGGTGTACGCTATAGTTGTTTGTGCATGATTGTGGTTATGTTTGTCAACAGTGTGGTGAGTACTCTATTGTTTATTATTAAGAGGTTTACGATGTGGTTGTAAGAGTAGATCAGGTGTTGTAACACCTATTTGATTTGATATTTCTGAATTATTCACTAACTACCCTCAAGTTGTGAGCTCTCGGCCTACTAGTCCCGTGGTTTCCGTTCGGCTCCCGTATGTGTGATATATTATAAAGTAAACTATCTTCACGCCCATATCCCCGAAGATATATTATCTCCGACATATACTTTATTACTATTTTACATTTACACTGTATTTACATTCGTTTTTAATATTAAGTAGTATTATGAGACAAGTATACTATGTTCTATTGATTTAAGTTAAAAAATAAATTCTATTAAATTGAATTGAGTATATTTTAAAGACTTGAATACATGTGATCAAGCTGTAAACATAGTGTCAAACGCAGCTTACGGACGCGGCTTACAGTCGCGACTGATAAATGTGTACATACCGTCCGCGGACGCTTTCGGTTGACATAAACATCCAGCGCGTCAGATATCTTTCGGACGTCCGAAGCCCGAACGCTCAAGGTCACGTTCGCGACTTACTAGGCTTGCTTAATTCACGTACTAAGAAGTAAGAAGAAGAATTAATTCAGTTGACAGTACTAGAACGAACTATTGCGTCCATTTAGTACATCTCGTTCGCAATGTTTCATCAAGTACAGAATCATAGCAAAGAATAGAATGAAATATGAATATGAAGAATGAATTGTTTGTCGCGCACTTCTGTTGGACACCGTGTGATCGAACGATAATACCAAATTATGTTATTTTCAGTTTTACTGTCATTGGAATAGAGATCATAGTTAATTAGTTTGGTGAATATTAGATATAATTTAATAAATATGACTACATAGTATAATACAAAGTCGCTTCCTCTGTCCCTACGTCCCTTTGTATGCTTAAATATTTTAAAACTACGCTACCGATTTTGATCCGATTTTTTTAATGGATAAAGAGATTGAAGAGGAAGGTTTATATCTAATCCCGTGCGCAGTGGGGGCTGACCGCTAGTTGTAAATAAGTTAATAAATATTTGAAACACATTTCACATACTGTAAAATTTTTTTATAAAAAAATATAATATAAAATAAACAACAAAAATGGAAAATGATGTCGATATCGGGCTCAAAATAGAAAGAGATCACCAGGATTTCCCATGCCTGTGTTCGAATTTTTGCAACAGCGATATTTGCAGTGGTATCTGTGGGGTATTGAGTTACACCAATATCCTCGTATCACTACACCAATACCGCGATCGCTGCCTTTGCGGGTTTTTCATTGGGCTTTTGGCATTGGAAAACGCGCGCTCCCTTGTGATCTCTCACCTTACCCCCCGCTCCGACATATGGCTACTGAATCAATGCAAGGGCCATACCCGATTTCACTGCCTCGTGTAGTAGTTCTATTGTGGCTAGTTGTTTGCGTTGAAGATTTGCTTGTACTATCGGGTATGGCCTTGCGTTCACTGAGATAGAATTTGTGCCTGGGGTGCCTTTAGCAATAGGCCACATTTGCTCGTGCTAAGAGCTTCCATTTACGCCTCACGGGGCAGTCGTTGCTGAAGGCGTTGTGTGGTGTCGTTTCTATCTTAGAGTGGGTACAATTGCAGCATGTCGGTGGCAGGCTGGCCACCCACTCTTCACACTTCATCTTCATGTGAGGCCCACTGCAGTGACTGCAACGCGGCACCTCTTCTTTGCAGTATTTTTTTGTGTGGCCATATTACAGGCACATGGAGCATTGAGTGAGTGGAGATTGATCCTCCACTCGAATGCGTTGCATGTCGATGTGGAGGTATCCCTCCCCAGTCATTCGTCCCCATAGTGCCGGTGAAACCCTGGCTATAATGTGGCTCAGGAGCGGGTTTCTTATTTTTCTCCTGTATATAATTTCAATGCCTTTGTCCTTTTCTTCTAATCCACTGTACAGTTTTCTATTCTGATTTTCAATTGCTGTTCTTATGCCCTCATCTTTATTGTAATCTAATACAAATTTAAGTACAACTAGGGGTTTCTTATTTGCGATATCTTCCACCTTCAATTTTCCTTCCATTTCCTTCAGTTTTTTTTATTTTGTTTCTTTCTTCTTCCGTTTGACATCCCACTATAATTTTTCTGTCCCAGGCCTTTCTTATATTTTGTATAGCGAGTCCTTCTTCTTTAGCTTTCACGGTTTTTCTCACATGCTCCAAGATGCTCTCTGCCGATTCAGTCTCGTCACTTGAGGTTATCACGATCGAGTGTAGCGCGGCTCGTCTGGTGGGTTTCCGCGCCAGAGGTACCGCTGCCACACTCGCGTATGTTAGCCACCTGTGCTCTTCCTGGTTTTCATGTATAGTTTTCTTTAGTTCTTCCATTTTCTCACTATTTTTTTCTATCGCCTTTGTTTCTTTTTCAAGTATTTTTTTAAATTGGTTGATCTCCTTATTTGTCTCTTCTTTATATTTGTTTTGGCTCTGCTGGATTTAGGTTGTTTCAGTCGGTTCGGTGACTGAATTGGTCTTTTTGGCTTTTCCTGTCTCCGATTCGACAACCATTTTGTACAGTCTAATGACTGCGTCTGTCACTTCGGTTTTTATATCTGTCTTGATATTCCTAGAATTTGCCAAATTCTGCAGAGCCTTGGTCTTCAGGACAGAGGCATCTGTAAGTCTGGATTTGTATTTGGACATCGGCGGGCTCCTTATTATTTGTTTACTTGTTGTTGTGGATCTATTTTCTTGTGTATATGTTACGTTAAAATGTGATTTTATTTTCTGTTGTGTTGGTGATGTCACCTTTTTGGTGACATACCCTTGGTGTCTTTTCTGTGTGTAGTTTTGTATTGTGTCAGTCTGGTGTTTTCGGAACTCGCCTGTGTCCCTGGGCTGTCGTCTATTTGGACGGCTTCCCATTCTCCTGTCAATCTTTTCACGTTCGAGCAGGTACGATCCTGTGTATTCATGTTTTTATTTTCTTCTCGCTCGTTTTCGTCTTTGGACTCTTTTGGTTGGCTTTTAGCCCGTGGGGGTGTTCTCAATCCGAACATGTTTGTCTTGTTAGAGGAACTCGTCTTATGTATAATGATAAAATTTAAAATTAAATTAAAATAAGGTTTGTAAAAGTTGTAAAATACTTAATACTAATGTGTATATATTAAAATTATGTCTAAAGAATTGTATGTATTTGTAAATGCGATTGCTTATAAAATATTTAGTAAAGTTATTAGTGTAGGTAGTGTATATTTGATATATGTATATAGAAATTACTGTCAACACTGTGCAATATAATGTTTGATGTCCAACCTGTTACAATGTTTGACAATTTTAATAACAGTACACAATTAGGATCAAAAAACAAAGTAGAGATGCTCAGATTTATAATGGCACCAGTCCAAAAAACTAAACAATATACATACAGGTCTAAAAAATGTTATAAGGAGGATTATTAGATAAATACAAAACAAAACAATTTGAAAATGACGCCCTCTGTTATCAGGTGGCGGACCGTGTTGTACGGTAGGTCACTATACAAAGGTTTCTCCCACAGCAAAAATCGATTATGCCCACTAAATTTGTGGACTTGTCCGCTCTGCAGAGAATTTCTCTGACTTCTTTTCAATATAATAAAAAGACATTAGCCTATCACTTAAAGTATTTTCAATAATAACGTAACTAATATATACAAATGATTAAATTAATGACCTTCCTTAAGAAATAATTTTCAAGTACGGGTTTATTTAAGCGCCCTCTATTTTTGGATAGAGGAACGTAGTACGGTAGGCTCCTCCTACTTCAGCGACATCCAACTTTTGGTCCGCTAAAATGTGCCAAGTCCGAACTTTTTTGTGTTATACGGCCCCACGGAACACGACAGTGTCACTAGAAGTAGGTTATAAAACAAGTTATTTAAAAAGTTTTTTAACAGTAAATATAAATTAAAATAGGATGTAAACTAGACTTGACACAGAATTACACTAAATTTACAAAATTTTGTTAATTTGTATTAGTTACCAAAGGGAAGAATTTTTCACAATTAGGGTTTTACTATTTACTAACAATATCATGTACATATTTAACACTAATATCAGTAAAAAGTTTATGTAAATTGTTTGTTTTCGATGTTAGAGCACTTCACGTACTGTATCACCACTATAGTTGAGAAGGCCTGGCGTTTACCTTCTTGTCATCTACTGGTTTATTTAGGCGCCCTCTTTTGATGGATAGGGGTACGCCAAGCACCTCCCACTGCAGCGGTGTTAAACTTTTGGCCTGCTATTTTCGGCCAAGTTTGAGTTGCGACTAGAATGCGGCCCCTCGGAACACGATAGTGTAGAACTAGACAGTAGGTTATGATACAAGTTATTTAAAGTTTTTTAACAGTAAATAAAAATTAAACTAAAATGTAAAATAGGATTAACACTGAATTTTTACTAAATTTACAAGATTCAAAAATATAACAAGTTACAAAAGGAGGAAAGTTTTTTTTTTTTTTTTTACAATTTAAGTTTAATGTTGTTTATTATTTAATATCTGGGAATGTACACGTATATTTGTTTGGATTCTATTACACAATAGTTTTTTATTACTATTTTTAAGAGATTTTATATTGAATTTTAGGTATATATTTTGTATTTACAATTTTAAGTATTTATTTAACGATAAGATGTACATATTTAAATCTAATGTCCGTAAAAAGTTTTTCTAAATTGTTCGCTTTCCGTATTTGATCACTTCACGTACTGCTAGCACCACTATAGTTGAGAAGTAGTATATAGTTGAGTTGTAGTAGAACTACATTTTTCACGCCCACTTTTTCTAGACTTTTGTTAATAACTTCTATAATATTTGTCCTATCCTAGCACAATTTCGTCACTATGTTTTCGCGGTTTAGCGCACATATAAATGTTTATTGGTCGTAAAGAAATTATAGTTTAACACTAAAAAATCACTTGTAAAGTTTTTGAAGGTCAATTTTAGGTCTTTTTTTTAGTCGTAGAATTTTGGACTTTTTCTTGATTTTTCACTACACAAAACACAATACTTTGGCCACTTCACAAAATCTATATTTTTCGTTTTTCACGCACTTTTGTGTCTATGAATAGTGTAAGTCCAGCACTGTCATCACTAAAATGTTTAAAAAGTATACCAAACCTTTGTGGAAAAATCTGAAATTTTAGTCAATGCTGCGCACAAAAATGGTTGTCAAAATGGCTAATCCAGATACACAGCTTACAGCAATAAAACTAGCCGCGCATGCACTTATGTGTCGTTAGGTTAGGTTAGGTTAGGTTAGGTTAGGTTCCCCCCCGAGGGTCCGAGCCTTGTCGTGGCGGGGGGGCTGAGTAACGGGAGTCGAGCCGGGACCCCAGTGAAACCAATACGGACCAGGAGGGCGCTCCTCAGTACCCCTCTATGGTCAAGAGGGGACATGAGGAGCGCACACAGGGTGGTGGGCCATTTGGCCCGCGTGGGATGGCGGCATTACGGCCCGCGGGGAAGGGGGGCGGGCTTTCCATCTGGCCCGCCCGGTCGAGATGGGGTTGCGGCAGGTACGGGGGTGCCTGTCACTACTGGAACCCCCGAAGTGGTGCACGCTGTGTCTCCGTGCACCACTTCATACGGTTTGCAGCCCGCTTCTGGGTGGGCTGCCGGAAGGGAATCGTCAGATCCAGCGCCGCCGGGGCAGTGGAAGTTTGCGAAAGCGTCCCCACAGC
>NJDC01004226.1:3904-19589 GCA_002245475.1 Calephelis virginiensis
AAAAATAAATCGATCATTATTTGAAATCTCCAAGGCAACAAATGTTTGATTTGATTTTTTTTTTATTTTGATTAATTGATTAAATTATTATGATTATTAATTTTTACTAAAGAAGTGCCAAAATTATAATTCATAAATAATGAATGAACTGAATTATCAATTTAACAAAAAAATATAAATTAATAGAATTAATTAATTATTTTGGGGGATCTCGATCAGACTAAAAAAAATTTTATCACTTTCAAAATTTTGCCGCCCTAAAACATTTGCCGCCCTGGGCACTTGCCCCGACTGCCCCTAGTGTAAATCCACCGCTACCGACACTAGCAGTGTCTCTCGATAGTAGACAAACTTCTATGTTGTTATACACGTTAACCTTCTACTTGAGTCACTCTATCTAGTAAAAAAGTACATCAAAATCTGTTGCATAATTTCAAAAAATTAAGTGTAGGTACATAGGGACAGACAGCAGAAAGTGACTGTATCATACTATAAATTGATATGCTACCACATGATGGTATTTGCATATTTTAAATAAATATTGGTTCTTGAACTCTGACTCGAATTCGACTTATCCACTAGGGAAAATTAAAAATTTTGCAGGTTTATGGCCTGAACCCGAAGCGTAACAAAAATTTATAAAAAATGTTTTAGGTTAAACGGTTTTATTAGAATATAAATGATGAAGGTTATATACTAAAAGCTAAATAATAATTCAGTATGCCTTGGCTTCCAGAACGAACCAATCTTTTTATCAAACTGGGATATTGATTAGACAAATAATCTTATTATCATATGGTTTATTTCTTGATAATTTGTAACTCTTCTCTAATCCTTAATATTTAAAGTTCTGTTGGCAAGCGTTCAGTCTTGTTTATTTCTGTCAGTATTATATTAACTATATTAAAACTATCTGTAGTTCGTATGGCGTCAATTAACTGGCTCTGTGCTGCTGTGATCGCTTATTTCCTGGTTTGTAGAGTGTATACTAAACGCCTTGTACGTTTGTATATTGCAAACTCATCTCTTCTATCTAGAATAACTGTTTGCATCAAATTACTAAAATCTTAGGCGATCGGCTCACTGATTCATAAAGCGTTTAAAACATCAATATAGGTATGATCACCTTGCTGCCACATATTTTCAGTCAGCTCACAAAGTGTGAACAAACTCAGATCCCAAAGGCTTAATCACTCATCTTGAACTTGAGAAGCTTGCAACATTTGCCAAGCAAAAAAATAGCGTGCAGACGTCTCTTTATATTTCCCAAATCACTTTTATGATAATCATTGTACATCAAATGTAATTAATATTAGCTTATTTAGAATACTTATAATATTGGAATTTAAGTTTCCACTTTTTACTGACAAAATATCAACCGAAAGAACTTGACAGTAATAAACTACTGCGTTGACGTATTCGAACATCATAAACGCCAGTTTCTACGTAAAAAGGCCAAAACACTCGCAAAATAGCCATAATACGTCAACAAAATTGTCACGTTTACACCGAGCTTAACGTTTTTGCCAAAACACTAGCAAATACAGTTTTCTGTAGTGACCACTAGAGGCGCTCTTCAAAAGCCCATATAAATTTGAGTTAAAAACGTAAACGCGATGGTAAGTGAAAACTACATGTGGCCAATACACTCAGGGCTCTGGTTAAATGTAAATAATACTTTTTCAAAACAAACAAAACGAAATGTATTATATTTCAATGCCTAATATGAAACAGGTAAGTGTCAATCTACAACCTAAAGGAAACTTGAAGATTCTATTACGTTTTTAGGAATCGCAAAAGTATAACAATGGGGCTCGCCTATTGGACAGCATATGCCATAAAAAAGATATCAGTTAATTGAGACAATTAACTGATATCTTTTTTATGGTGATGGCGGCATACCGATAGTATTGTATACTTTAAATATTGTCACAGCATCATGTCGTAGGTACATAAGTTCTTTAAGATCAAGCTCTCTAAATACAAGGAACGAAACTAATCTTGCTGTGCATGTGTTTCGTCTCAACAGAATTAGCTATTCCTTAATAGGCATTGCCCTATGTGTTTCGTCTCAACAGAATAAGCTATTCCTTAATAGGGCAATGTATACGTTTTTACAATAAACTTCCCAAACTCTATTCAAAAGAGTAAATTTAAATTATGTAAAAATGGTTATAATAAGATTGCTAAAATCTAGGTGATAATAATGCTCATGATTGATTGCTCCTTAAATTAGTCTCTTAAAAGTATAACTTATTGTATATTACTAAGCGAGTTCAAAAGAACAAGAAGGTTCTCAATTCAGCCGGTATATTATTTTTTTATGTATGTAAGTCCACCGATTTCTCCGAGATGTCTGAACCGATTTACGTAATTCTTTTTTTGTTTGATGCGGAATAGCTTCGAATTGGTCCCATAAAAATTTTATTCAGGAAGGCCCATCAGTTTTTATTTTATGAACATTTTTTGTCTATTTTAACCTATCCCGATGTTTATGTTTATTAAAATTATATCATATCAGCAATAAACTAAAAATTATAAAATAAAAATAATAAATAATAATTATATTATAAGTAAGTATTAAATGGGATTGGCACTGACTTCAAACTTATTAGTAAATGGCACATATAAATAATAGGTAATGTATAATTAATATTAAATCTTTATTATTTTTTACTTTTTAGTTTTGAAGTAGGTTTTTATTAACGTTGTTATTTTTATTTGTAATATTTTTTTTTAAATAAGGAGAAAAGTAAAATAAGCCCGCTGAATTTCTTTTTCTTTGACAGTTCGATCCGGTGGTAGATTTCCGAATTGTATAGGCACGTCACCGAATAAAATATTTTTATTATTAAAAAGCTTTGGAAATGTTAAATCTAATAAAAAAGAAGTTATAACTCAGATAGAAGGAGACTGATAAGGAATGTACTAACATACGAGTATACAGGGCAATAAAATGTTTTGAAGCCTTTGTTTTGCTACGGCCGTTCAGACAATGCATTCCTGACACGTCGCGATTGAACTGACGACGTAACTTTGTAATGGCGTTGCAGTTACGATAAAAATATTATTGCTGGTTGTTTACCGTTTTAACAATTGATGAGCATTAAAACAACATTATTATATCAATAATCGATTAATGTTATAATATTGTGCCAAACTGAGTGTCAAATAACTTGGTAAACAATATTTTTCTAAATCTAAACTGCGCCATTACAAGGTTATGTCAGCGCTTTATATTTCTAGTGCTGTGCTAACAATAACAGGCAATAATACGAGTAGTATCGTAATCTGTTCTTATGCAGTTATACTTTATAAAATAATACGTTTTGTTTTTCTTTTTAAGAATTTGAAAATAATGGACTATAAGATAACTTTTATTAAATATAAAAATAAAACTACGACCAAACCGAACGCGCAAAAGAAAGTAGCATTTTTATACTTAGGTTGAAAATAGTAACCCCAAATGGCATTACTAGCATTTTTATACTTAGATTAAAAACGGTAACCCCAACTGGCGTTATGGGCCGCCATTTTGTGACACTAAAACAGTCGTCTGATGTCGTTTCGTGCGCATAGACCACGTTTTTCAAGTGTTTTCGATCTGTTTTTATTTGATTACCCGGCTTTCGTTTAATGGACTGTTTCTGCTTTTCAAACTGACATCGGCGCTAAGTCGGACTTCGATTGTGTTTTTGTGACTTTTAGTGCATAATAATGCCTAAACGTGGACAAACACTGAAAAGTGGAGCCTAAATGTACATATTTTATGAAGTATGGTTTGAAATTACGACAGGATAGTTGCCTTATATTTACCTTATTCGTATTTAACCACTTGCGTTCACTGCTGTGGCTGCAACTCGATAAAATCAAATAAAACGACGATGTATCGTGGGCAGGGGTGACCATTAGCACCAGCTATTAAAACTGTGGCAAGAAAGTAATTTCTGATTTGCTGTATTCGCCTCAGCCCCGAGTAGTAATAATTGTTAAAACATTTCAAATATTAAATGTAAAAGAAATCACATAACACAAGTCGGACTGTGCTAAGAGCATACTTTTTTTATGCAGATAGCTGTCACGGTAGCTGGCTGCATAGAAGTTTTGTACAAACTATTTGCTTGGAACTTAAACCGTTTGTTGGTCCGGGCTCTTTTGGAGAGTAGACCATCTTCCTTCCTGTCAGGCAGCTCGTAAAAGGCGAACACAGGCTTACCATCATCCGGATATTGTCCGAATTGATACCACTGCCTTAGCTATTCCTGCCACCATAGTTTCAGTGCTTGCAGTTGACGTATTCTGGTCTGGAGGTTATCCTCCTTATAAGGTAGCCGGTAAACTGTCTTTTGCTCGAAGCACAACATCCCGGTCTCAGGTTGGCAAAGCATCATTACCACCTTTGGTGTCTTTAGGCGGCGTGAATTTCTTATCATCAGGAAAAACGTCTGCTAGTTCGCCTTCCAATATCATTAAAAATAAAAATAAAATTAAATACTTACAGTAAAGTTGTATGTACTGCCCACGATAAATAATGTAAATAATTTCCACAGCTATGGCGACCTATCACAAGTCACGCAAGTAGTGTCAGCAGATTATGATGATGACGAAGGAACTGAACCTTTCCGAGAGAAGAACATAAAGGTGTTTGACAATCTCACCGTCAGAGAGATTCCTGGAGACTCAGTCTTTGACATGAATATCCAGCTCTGTGAAACCTTTGAAGATTTGCTAACGTCATACTTCAAAAACTTCAAAATTGAAGGGTGAGAGATCATTTCTTGTTTATCAAATGTACCTACACTTACTGATAAAAGTACTGGGGTTAGCGTTTAGCAAAGGCATTATTAATTAAGACATCTATCTAATATATAAAATTCTCGTGTCACGGTGTGCGTGATTGAACGCCTCAGAAACGGCTTGACCGATTCTCATGAAATTTTGTGAGCATATTGAGTAGGTCTGAGAATCTGTCAACATCTATTTTTCATATCCCTAAGTGATGAGGGTGACTCACCCCAAACATTTTTTTTTATAAAATCACATTAAGATATAGCAGGACAACGTCAGCCGGGTCAGCTATAAATTAATAATTAAGGCAAACTTTAAGCGATGATGCTCCTCATTCACATATTTGTAATACACCCTGAAAAAACCAACATTTTGTTCCAATTCTTCCAATTGTAATTCAATGAACTTAACCAAAAACATTTATCAATAATAAGTACTTACCCTTTTTTTGCAAAATAATCAACAAAGGTAATAAAAACTACGCACAGGACATCTGGTAAGCAGATGGGGAAAGGACGCGGCGATTACTTACTCGTCGATTAAACACATTACTTGGCACTCAAAGTGACAAGTTAGTTACGGGCCAGTTTATGACGTGGTTAACGCTACTCGGATGTGATGAAATGCGATCGTGGATTACTTGTCTCATTAATAGACGAGTAGCTTACGTGGAGCTTTAGTTGAAGATGGTGAAAGACGCGCTGAAAGTAACAAAATATAGCAATATTTTTTCTCATTTTCTCTACAATTTTACTGGGTTTTCAAACCTTCATTATCGGGAATGTACAAAATAACGGCATCGATATCGATCTATTCATCACAAAGTCTTGAAGTCACAGACACACACACATACACACGCGTACTCACGCACGCACACAAACATACAAATACATTGGATATGTCCCTGGTTGACGATAGGTTTGCCACTTATAACAATCGGCTAGCAGTCAAGTTGAATATAAATAATCAATTATTATATTTTTCCGCGCTACTGAAAAGAATATATTATTCAAACATTAGATTATCTCCCAGTGGTAAGCAGAGGCAGACCGGAAATCACCCCCGACCAGGAAAAGACTTGAGATTTTAAGTACTTGGCTAATTTTTATAAAATTATCATATTTTAGAACCGTTTGTTTAGTTAAACCCAACCATTTAACCCAACCAAGAAAACGAAAGTTGTTTGTCAATGACTTAACGAAGATTTTTCTTTACGTAAGAATTTAGCGAACAAGCACACGGCTGTCCTGATGTAGATGTTGTGGTCTACTGCCACTATATGTTGAATTAGTGCGACGCTGTCATGTGGCAGGGATTTTAGTATTAGTAGTAGTAGTACTAGTAGATGATCTATTGATCTGATAGATCGGAACTATGGCGGCGGGAATAGGTAAAGCTGTGGCTCTGTACCCCGGACAAATTGCGACACAGCTTTCAGATAGATTGATTAAAAATAAATGATAATTTGTACCTGAAAACTAGCAATTAAGTAAATGAGATGCCCTTCTTATTTTTAGCATTTATTATTAAAATAAAGTTATTGATACTTAGAAATAATTTTCACAATTATTTGTTTGGAAATAAAAAAATCAGTTTATTTGTCTAAGATGTTAAAAAAATAAAAGTATCTTTACGCCCATATCCCCGAAGACGTGGGCAGAGGCACAACCAGGGCACCCACGACTAGCCGAAGACACTAAGTCCCACAGTGTGATAGGTGGCAAGCCTATCGCCAACCGGGCACATTTCCAATCCCGACCAACATTTTTTTTTATTAGAAAATTGGAAAAATCCAATTTTCTTCTTGTTGGCCGACCCGTGATTCGATCCCGGGACCTCATGCAGTCAAGTCCAACACCCGGACCGCTAGACCACAGAGGCGATAAAAATATAAATAATAAATAAAATTTTACTCGCCCATCTGGATCCTGACCGCGAGCAACATTGCTTAACATTGTTGATAAATTTGATAGCATGTCAGTGATTGGTTTTACAAATATTAAAATATTTATTGTAAACTAGCTATACCGGCGAACTTCATTCCACCCGTTCAGATTATATGGGATAAATTAAAATTTCGTTTTTGGAACTTCGTTTCGCCCGTTCAGTTTGTATGAAAAAAAATGAAATGTCGTTTATCCTAGTTTCCGCGCTGTTGTAAGGGATATAATGTACCCCATGTCCTTCTCCCGGTCTACCTCTCCATCAATTTTGAGCCTAATCGGTTTAACTATCACGACTGATTCATCTTTCATAATATTTTTTTTGTTTTTATTATTTTAATGTGTATTCTGCTATTCGGAGCGAAGACAAATCCATTGAATCAAAAACAGTGAATATTGGTCTAGCAGATCTCGAGTTATAAGTGTTGTAACAACCCGAATTACTTTTATATATTATATAGATATTTTGGAATAATTGTCAGTTTTGTTTGGTATTATAAAAATGAGTTTATGTATGTAGGATATAATACCAGTCTAACCGAGGTGGTAGTCGGTAGAGTGCAGCAGCAGGCCTCCCGGATTTTCACCGTCTTACATATTACTGCGGCATAACGCCAGTGCCAGTGCAAAGGGATAAGTATAGGTAAATGGCAGTCTTGGCTGCCTACTAGTTCGGGAATATGGGCGTCAAAACACTTTCTTTTAAATTTTGAATTGAGAATAAACATGTTTTGACCTGCCTTACCTAGGAATCGAACCCAGAAACTTATGATCGTCAACACTGGACCAGTAATACAAAACTAATATCAAAATTAAGGCTCAGTAATGTTACAAAACAGAATTTTAAGAAAATGATTATTTGGAAACATGTTCTGGTTTGGAGGGTAATGTAACCAGTAAACTTACTTTTGCTCCAGGCCTAATATCCCCGCTTCAGGTTGGCAACGCACCATTACCACCTTTGTTGTCTCTAGGCGGCGTGAATTTCTTACTGTCAGGAAATCCGTCTACTTGTTTGCCTTATAATACCTATAATAAAAAAAAACTGCTTTTTTTTGACGGAGTGGTAATTAAGGAGTTATTTTTCTCATCTTTAGTTGTCGAATAAACATAGGGCCCATTGTTGTTTTGATCATAACATTTTGGTTATTTATGCTAACAGCTATAATTATCTAAATACAGAAATTAAGGTTTTTATGAGTTTTAAAAAAAATTGCGCAGAACTTTTTAGGTTGTTTTTTTATGATATTGGAAGGCAAACAAGCAGATGCTAAGAAATTCACGCCGCCTAGAGACACCAAAGGTGGTAATGGTGCCTTGCTAACCTGAGGCCGAGATGTTAGGCCCGAGCAAAAGCAAATTAACCGGTTAGCTTATCCTCCAAACCGGAACAGCAAGCGCTGACGTTATGACGGTAGGAATAGGTAAGACGGTGATACCAATCCGGGCGAGACGCTCCGAAACTGTACCACCTAGTCAGGTGTCAAGATGTTAGTGTCGGAAGTCAAAGCCGCCTTTTACGAGCTGCCTGGCAGGAAGGCAGATGATCTATTCTGCAAAGGAGCTCGGAAAAACACATGGCAAAACTTTTGATGTGTCGTAGTCCTTTGGGTTTTTGATTTATCTTAAAAACTTTTGATTTTGGGTTCGACAAATAAGAACCAACTGTTGTAAAGCTTCAACTTTGTATTAACTCCTTAGACATTGTTCATCAATTACTTAACATTTTTTAAAGCGCTTAAAAATAAACCGAAAAGTATTGACTTTCAGGAAAAAAAATACCGAACAAAAGTTTCTTCGAACTGGTCGGTCTAACTCTTGTCGTGCTTTACAAAAAAAATAGATATAACCCCAAGAGAGATATAACAAATAAAAAAAGACGACGCTACTATGTAGTATCTCTAACTAGTTTGTGGAGACTATTTTAACTTGCTGGATAATAAAAATTCGTGTCAATGTTGTGCGCGCGAACTAAACGTATCTAACCGTCCCCGGCACCGGCGAGCAGCAAAACTACGCTTAACAATTGTTAGTGTCGACAACGGCGCCATTGCCGCACGGTATTAAACCGGCAAGTCGAAAAACAGGCTCCGTACACTTAATGCAACCGAGTTAATTCCCCTAGGTGAATCAAATACACTTTAAGTAAACTTTAGACACCTGGGTGCACTAAAATTACCGCTTCGTACATTTAATTCACCTACATGAATTAAATACACTTTTAGTAAACGTAAATCACCTGCCTCACTTTTCATTTTTAGAAAATGGCCTTCGGTCATATATCCTTTAGGCAGCGTTAACTGGACCTCGCATATGATTTTTTTATTGATAGTTAGATCGGCGTTGTTTTGGCAAGCGATTGGAGTGGGCGTCTTTTCTAAATGCTAAAAAAGAAATATTAAATTAACGTGAAAATATTAGACCTGAAACTGTTTTAAACGGGCGCCCGCGACAAGCTCATGTCGCTTGAGCACGCGCGTGAACGCGCAGCGATCCCCGTCGCGGAGAACCGACCTACGCAGTGTCTCCAGTTCAATTTTAATAGTGTGCATATAATGTCGTATCGATGGGGAACTTAATTTATTATTATCTAGCAAAACGACGATTCGCACAAAAAAACGACAACCAGCAAGCCTTTTCATTTTTTTTTTAATGACTAAATTGTTGCTAATCTCGCGATTTTTTACAACTTTACCAAAATCTAGGTTGCTATGCGGGGAATATGTTGTAAAGTGTAGTAAATTAAGGGTTATGAAAATTGATTTTATTTGTATTTTAAGGCTTCGGTTGAAGTCTATGACGAATTATTTTTAAAACTGGAACCCTATTTGAAAGTTAACAATCTCAAAGTAAGCGCTACATCAGTCATAATATCAGCAATGGAGAGCTGGCAATAGATAAACTTTTTACATACTAACTAGGCAATTAAAGGTACGAAGGAATTTTTTTTATTGATTTTCTATATAAATTATTTACATATCTTTTGTATGCTATGAAAAGAGGGACAGGTGATTTATGTTTACTAAAAGTGAATTTAATCCATCTAGGTGAAATAAATGTACGAAGCGGTAATTTTAATGCACCCAGGTGTTTAAAGTTTACTTAAAGTGTATTTGATTCACCTAGGTGAATTAACCCAGGTGCATTAAGTGTACGGAGCCGAAAATGGCTTTGTAAAACGGAATTAAGAATAGGGATTTTATATGTAAGTTGTCAGCTTTAATTAATACCCATAAAGTCAAAATCATGTCTTGCTTTATTTTGTAGGTAGGCATCTGTACAGAGTTAGAAAATCGTTTATATCACATAGATCACTTCTTTTAACTTCTTAGATCTACTTTTTTTTAATTTTGACATGGACATTTATTATTTATTATTTTATTTAACTGACATAAATAAATTAAGTTTTACATATGTGTAACACAGTAAATTTAATTTAGTAATTTATTAATTAGTGGAGGTAATTGACATGTTATTTATTATTTTCTCAAATGGTTCCAATTTCACAATTCAGTGGTTAAAGAGTCAATACCTAGCAACTCCACTGTATAACGTATTAAAGGTTTTTTGTATCTACCCACTATAAAATTAATTTATGTTTACAAATCAAAGATAATGTTCAGTAGTTTAAGTTTTAGCCTTGATGATGCTGTCATAAACGAAACCGGTAGGCTATTTACAAAATAATACATTATAAATGATACGTAAAACAGTAGAAGTGTTTCTCCATTTAAAAATATGAATGTTTTTAGCTGTTCAATATAAACTTAATAACGTATTTTACTGAATGATAATTTTCTTACGAACGAAATAGTGTTTTTTCGATCCAGTAGTAATTTTTAGATATATGTAGATGCGTCAAAAGAACCTTGGTGAAGGCAAAGTGACCACTCATTTTCATTCTTATATTGACGAAAATTTTTTTAATGATTGCTGGGTTCTGTTTGGACAAAAGTCCTTTTTTAGGTTTTTTTATGCAATTGTAAGGCAAATAAGCAGACGGATTTCCTGATGGTAAGAAATTCACGCCGCCTGGAGACACCCAAAGTGGTAATGGTGCGTTGCCAACCTGAGGCCGAGATGTTAGGCCTCGAGCAAAAGTAAGTTTACCAGCTACCTTACCCTCCGAACCGGAACACGTTTTGACGTTATGGCGGCAGGAATAGGTAAGGCGTGGTACCAATCCGGGCGAGTCGCTGCTAAACTCTACCACCTAGTAATTTAATTGCAGTTGATGAATAGTTGCTGTTTACAGAAGTGACTATCCCAACTTGAAACTCGGTGAAACAGGACGATATGGCTACAAGCGAGTAATTAAATCATTGAGATTCCTAGCTTTTTTTTGAATGGAGCCTACTAAAGCTATCTTTTATGCGCTTGTTATCAGTTAGACATATTATACCAATATTTTTGCTAGTAACAAAGACGACCTTTTGTATGTATTATTAACCGTATGTATTAATTAAAAAGGAATACGAAATAAAACTATTCAAATAAAGAACAATTTTTGATTGGAGAATTTAAAAATGCGCCCGCGTTTTTTAGTTATTTAATATAAAGCTCCCCAACGCTACTCGTTGAAATTTAAGAGATAAAAAATAGTCTACGTATAGCACGTTCATCCAAAGTTTGCCTAATATTAAAATCAGTTTAGTAATTTTGGCATGAGAACGGAAAACAGGCTTGCTGATGTTTCGTCCACAAAATTTTCGTCTACAGTGGACGAAACGACACCTTTTAATTTTATTATTTTTTCACTGACGATTCGTCGATCAAAAAAGTTGTTTTATACAGTCGTAATACAAAACTTTAATAATTTTAATCGAAGTAATTTCAGATTCATCAGCATTTATTTGTAATTACGAATAGATATGCAATATGCACTATTCGTGTACATATTAAAGTTTTGAGTAGGATTAAAAATTAAATTAAAAATTTAAAAAACCCCTGACACAAGAACTTAATTTATTTTACTTTATTTATTAATCCCTTTAAAAAGTAAAAAAAAATCAGACTGAAATCTATCGCCACCAGGGCACATATCCAATCCCGAGGAACGTTTTTTTTAGAAAATTGAAAAATCTCAATTTTCTTTTTGTTGCCCGATCCAGGAATCGAACCTGGGACCTCATGCAGTCAAGCCCGACAACTGAACCGCTAGACCACAGAGGCGATAACTACTAGGAGAATGTTGATAATATTTATGTGGGATCATTTTGGAATCATAAGCTAAAAAGCATCTTCACGCCCATATCCCCGAAGGAGTAACCAGAGGCACAAACAGGGCACCCACGACTAGCCGAAGACACTAAGTCCCACAATGTGATAGGTGGTAAGCCTATCGCCAACCGGACATATTTCCAATCCCAAACAACTTTTTTTTATCAGAAAATTGGAAAATCCAATTTTCGTTGTTGTAGCCCGACCCGGGATTCGAACCTGGGACCGCATGCAGTTAAGTCCAACAACTAAACCGCTAGACCACAGAGGCGATAAGCTAAAAAAAAGGTTAATCTCCCCACTTTCATTCCCCACAACTTTTAAACAGCTCAATACCTTTAATATAAAAGAAACTAAATTAAAATCACTGCATCCGTTCGGAAGTTATGATGCCACAGACACAGACAGACACGACAAAGTTATACGACCCCTCTTTTTGCGTCGGGGGTTAACAAAATATTTCGATTTCTATTTCGATGTTTTTAACTTATAAGATCTTTTTACAGTAAAAAATCATACATCTATATTACTTATTACTCTAGATTTAATAATATTTTGTATGCATGATAAAGTTAAGCATAAATAAATAAATAAAATAATATATAGGCATAAATAAGTTAAAGTAGGTAGCGATGGTATTAAAAAACCAAATATTATATGGATACGCACCTTGTCAAAATGGTAAAAAATAGCTCTATAATGGATGCATAAATAATATATCACTCTCTGATAATTATTTTATTATGAATGACATTCGTTTGAACTGATTATATCTGTGATTTTTATACATTTTAAGGGAAATGACTTTTTTAATAATAATGTGACAATGTGACTGTTGTTACATTTATAGATATTTTATGTGATTAAGTACTTTGTTGATTAGCAAAAACAAATATTTTTAAAATATTGATTTTTATACTAAATATACGTTATAATTGATTTATTTTTTGCATAATACTCATATGTGACTAACGTTGATACAAATAGCTTTGGACGTCATAAAGCAAGTCTTAGTGTAATTATAAAGTCTTAAAATAATAATATATCAGAGTATCATAAAACTTTTCCAACTGACTGTACTAAACAGCTTTTATAATTTGATAGTGGACGAATCGTCAGTGAAAAATAAAATAAAATAAAGAGGTGTCGTTTCGTCCACTGTAGACGAAAATTTTGTGGACGAAACGTCAGCAAGCCGTTATACGGCTCACGGCACTTTCGCTTTTCTAATTTTACCTTATGCAAATAGTAGGAATATGGAATTGTTTCTACAGTTTTACGTACGCTTCTGAAATCCCCGTAAAGTTATAGAAACAGGAGAATTTTGTGAAAATCTAGAAACACACAAAAGATTTTGAGCATTAAATGTTAAATGAACGGGATCCTCCAGGTTTAGACTGGCATGAGCAGTCGCTCTAGATGTGGGGAAATCAGAATTAAAGTTTACAATATAACAGATACAGGAAAAAGAAAGCATTTTAATATGTTTAGCCTAATTTTGAAGTGAAAACTTCTTTAGCGGCATTGCGCACTTTTCTTGAAATGGGTAAAAACTTCTAAACTCGCGTCAGATCGTCAGATCGAAAATTCGTAAGACAGCGTAGGGCGGTTGGGCGAATAAGACGCTGCAGGCCGCTTGCACGAATGTTCGTGTTGTCATGTTTGTGTACGATAGCGCAATAAATGAATATCGTATTCTACCACATAAATGATAGTACTGAAAATTAAAGCAATTCGTGCAAAATTTTTCCTTAAACATTCCAAAATATCAAAAATGCACAACGTTAATATTCAAGTTTTCACTTCTGTCGGCAGTCGCGTTTTTTTGTCTGAAGCAGTAAGGTACCTTTAGTATTATTTTTTGCTCGTTATGTTTTTGAAAAGTTTTTTTGTTTAAGCTAAAATAATAGCATGCTTAGGTAGGTAGGTAGGCAGGTCTCTTTTTTAAACTATTAGATGTTAAGTAAGTATTTATTCTATTTTTACAGGTTTTGTTTATGTTCAGCAAATGTCACTATAGTTACTGAACTGATCGTAACGTTTGACTAATATTTTATATTCTTAGGCGTTTGTTATAGGATGAGTTTTAATCTCCTCACTGGAAGGGTTCCCGTGGGAGAGGGGAAATAGCCAAAACGTAAATTGGGCTCATTTATACCAGTTATTCAGCAATAATACTTGTTTATACTTGATGAAAGCATTGTTGTCTTTGTTAGAAGAGGTATTGAATATCATTTTGTGAAACCTGAGTTTAAAGAAGCAAATTGTTTAATAGTCAATATATCTAACGTCTTGGCTATCGTTGCTATATACCGCTCCCCTTCGTATAAAAATTTAAATCCTTTCTTTGATAGTCTAGCCAGCGTACTGAAACCCTTGCAGTTTCTTAACCTCTGGTATGCCGCGACTTTAACATGGCAGTATAACCGGATTGCGCGGATCCGCGTTCCGGCATGCAAAGGATTAAATCTCTTGTGATTGGCGATATAAATATTAACATTATACCAAATAACACAGATCCTACTGTCGATGACTATTTGAACTTGTTGGCATCACATGCTTTTCTTCCAACACATTATCGTCCAACCAGAAAAGGTAATTGCCTAGATCATATAATTGCTCGTATCACATCTAACGCAAAAACTTTAATTTTCGATACTTATATAACTGATCATGCTTCAATTATTTTTAGCTATGGGAAAACCGTTAAAACTGGTAGTTAATCACGCACCTCCCACAAATGGAATATTCCTAAAATAGTTGAAGACCTAAACAACACGAATTTCTCGATTGTTCTTTCCCATTCAGATCGTAATTTAGCTGCCGAATCCCTGAGTCAAATTGTTTCAAACACTATTAGAACGAACCCTTCCGTTACTATGGTCTCCACTCTCCAGTAGCAAAAGATTATTAAAGGAAAAATCGAAATGAAAAAAGCATGAAAAAAAATAAATCAATCAGCAAATATTCATAAAAAATACATAATGCTGATAACTTATTAAACTTATAATCCTTCTTCATCTGTGGATACTGTAAACTCATTCTTTGCAAATGTGGGAAATGATCTTGCCTCAAAACTACTTTGCCAAATGCAGTCTGACATAAACTTACCCCAACTCATTTCCTCTGTTCCACCTTGTAGTCCATCCTTAAATTCCATGGCTTTGTTCAGCGTTAACTTTGATGAAATCGAACAAACAATTCTAAGCCTTTAAAAAATAAGTGCGATTGGTCGCGATGGAATATCCACATATATAGTAAAAGCCTCTAGGCGTGTTCTTATTCGTCCATTAATTCACATTTTTGATGCATCTTTCACCTCAGGTCTATTCCGAAATGTTTTAAAAACGCAGTAGTCCATCCAATTTTCAAGAGTGGAGACAGAAACAGTGTTTGTAACTACAGAACTACATCTATTTTGATTGTGTTTTCGAAAATATTTGAAAAAATCATCAATAAGCTTCTTATTAAATTCTTAAATTTAAAAAAGGTCTGGCACTCTATACTCTCTGCCTACCCCGTAAGGAACTTGGCGTGAAGATATGTATGTATGTATGTAAATTTAAAAAATGTATTTTCGAATAACCTGTTTGGTTTTAGGACAGGCAGGTCCACGGAGGATGCTGTCTTAAAACTTTCTGATAACGTTGTAAAAAAAATTATAAAAAATTAAAAACTGTTGGTATCTTTCTTGATGTTTGGTATCTTTTCTGTTGGTTGGTATCTCACGGATA
>NJDC01004226.1:19642-37534 GCA_002245475.1 Calephelis virginiensis
CTATTCCTGCCGCCATAACGTCATGACGTGTTCCGGTTCGGAGGGTAAGGTAGCCGGTAAACTTACTTTTGCTCGAGGCCTAACATCCCGGCGTCAGGTTGGCAACGCACTATTACCACCTTTGGTATCTCTAGGCGGCGTGAATTTCTTAACATCAGGAAGTCCGTCTGCTTGTTTGCCTTCCAATATCATAAAAAAAAATGAAGTTAGAACTTGGTTAATCAGATAGTAACAAATGCAGTTGTAAGCTCTGATGAAACTTGGAGTAAGCGATTTTTATTAATAAGACGGTAATCGTTTTTTAATTAAACCGCTTGTCGGATGTTACTAAAATTTATGTGGAGCGACGCGGTAAAGGAAAAGGATTAGTTTTTGTATTCAAACTATTTTATATGTTATTATACATATTTGGTACCACAGATGTTAGTGGTGAATTGCGAAACTGAAGCTGTGATTTTATGTTTCTATCTTAAGCACCTAAACTCTGGCGCTATGGCAGAAGGCCGTATTACCAATTACCAAACCTCGCTCGTTGTTGCAAGGATCACAGCCATTGAGATTGGGTTGCTGTACACTAACTAAATACATTAAAAAAAGTAAGTAAGTCTTTACACGCCTATATTCCCGAAGGGGTAGGCAGAGGCACAACCAAGACACCCACGACTAGCCAAAGTCCCACAATGTGATAGGTAGCAAGCCTATCGCCAACCGGGCACGTCTCCAAATCTTGGACGTTAATTTTATTATAAAATTGAAAATATACATTTTCTATTTTATTTCTATTCCATAGGATCCCTCAATCCTTCTTTGCAAAATTAAATGAAAGCTTATTTTCAGATAGCCAGTGGCAACAAAAGAGTCGAAGACTGGGCAAGAGACAACCTCCGCGATAGTCAGTACCTGTTCTCAAGGCCAAGTTTACTAAGACTCCACTACAGCCCAATCTTAGCCTACAAACTGAACGAAATGCTAGACAATGGGGCACTCTTAAGCCTTCATTTGAAAACATTAAGGCCATTATTCAAAGACCCCAAGAAAGGAGATTTATATGCGGAGATTGTTGAAAATGATATGAAGTTATGGGAAATAAATGCTTAGCTTTAGAACTTACACAGCCGTTCACACGGGAGCTGCGGCGCATTCCCTGTCGTGCGGCCATTACAGGTATTTTATTAAAAAATAAATATATTTATGTCGAGAGCCATTCTCAGTGTATTATACTCGTGCGGATCGTTTCGTTGCCGCACAGATATGAGATGGCAGTTCGACATAACGTTGTAATTTTAAAATCAGTTTTCAGTACAAAGTTAAAATCATTATGTCTGCATACCTTTTTATCGTGGAATATCAACCTAGGATTTCTTGGTTATCTAAACCCATCTATTTACATTACTTTTAACCTCTCTCCGTCTCTTTCTCGCGCCCTCTGATCGCTCTTCTACGAATGCGGTCAATAATATCACAGATTTTTCGTCACACGAGACTTTTCCATCGCATTTATCCTATTTTCGCGCTATTTTTGTCAAGCCCAAATCAAAGAACAAGACTAACGCTGGGACAAACACAAAACTATGGAAATTTTAAACTATGTATTTGATTAAGTTTTTGCAATTTTCTGTTATCTTGATTTTGTAATTTAATAATCAGTTCTAATTTATGCACGTCAGCGATTAGTACGTGAAGTTATAATTAGTTTTTTTAAACACCGTCTTAAGACATTATTTACCACAAAAGACTGATAAAACTATTGTTACTATTGTACCTTGTTGTACCTACAAATACAGGAGTAATCTTTTCAAGTATTTTCGTAGGCCACTCGTATTTGAAAACCATTTGCGTAAATCCACAAACTACATAGTAAGTAATATGTACAGTTTTTTCAACTCATGAAATCGAGCGAACATTGCTTATGGTAACTTTTTTTATAAATGGCTAATATGTTGATAACCGCGAGGTTTTTACAACTTCACTGGACTATTGTAGCTTATGGTATTGCGTATTTGTCAATGGTATCACAGTGTTCGTGAGAGCGAAAACGGTCTAGTTTGCAGAAAAAAAAAAATTAAATTTATGTTTAAGCAAGTAATTATAAAAGTACAATATTTACAAATATTAAGTTATTTTAAGTTTATAAAAGTAAATTCCTCTCGCCTTCGTAAGTTGCAACTTTAGGTATTGGTAGGCAGCCACGAGCAGAAAGCGAACATGCAAACTATCAAAACAACAATTTCACTACACACACTATCAAACAAACTATCAAAAAAAAACAAAAAACAACATTTTGTACATTATGAAGGCTTATCTGTATCTAGGTACATTTAAAAACTTGTTTGTAATAAAAACAGTTAAGTGATTCGTGAATAGAAACAACACGAACCAAAAATTTTTAAACTACCGAGATATATCACAATGCAGGAGGTTTTGTTTTAATATTGCTGGTTGTTAACTCTTCTTACTGTCAGTTTAAAACATAGAAATAAGAATATATAAAGAAGTGCAACAATGTTCTATAGCAAATTTAGTTGTAGAAATACCGTTGGAATCGACATATAACTTAACAACATCTCTTTGTCTCTTTTAACAAATGTTTATGTTACGTACGCCGAAAGAGTTAACGACATTTTTGTCTATGCTCATTTTGGTGTCGATTTAAAGTAACGTCATGATAGTTCTCATGTTTGCCAAGAATCCATATTTAGTGTTCAATTTTTATAGTGATGTAGTATTACATTTGTCAATATTTTATTTTACGTTCCCAGTAAATAATATTTGGAGGAGATAAGAATGTATACCATTGCCACTGAAAATATCAATCACAGTCTATCTCAATAAGAATTCTTTCAAGTGCTCACTTAAAAGTAAAGAAAGTGCTTTGAATGTAATCTGATATTTTTTTTGGTGTAATGATAATGAATCTTGTAGGTAATAAATAGTTAAGTTATATAAAGAATAAACATATTTAAACGCCACAGTGTAAAAAAACGTGCTCGCGAAAAGTAAACAAATATAATCTTTCTTTCGTTTAGTTACATTTAGGTAGGTATAAGCCAATTGAGTAGCACAAAGTAAGTAAAGTGACAGTAGCGATTTCTTTCGGTAGGTAAATAATAATTCTTATCTATTTGCCTAAACTTAACTATCAATCGTCACTAATAGATCATGTATCGATATCGGTACTCTACTTTTTCTGGACAGCCTTACAATGTAAAAGTGGCAGCCATATTTAGTAGCCGACGGCAGGCTTTTTTCGTAGGTTTTTAGTAAAAAAAAAAATTAGGTAAAGGTAAGTAGGTAAAGTTCGTAGGTATTTCATGTCCATATACTTAGAGGTCAATGGTTTGAAATCACAAAACACTTAAGATGCACGGCGCCCAATAGCAGCAAGAATCGATTCTTAATGTAGTTTTGTGGCCGTGGTATAAAACAATATATAGAGAGATAAGTAGGTATGTTATGTACATATTGTAATACATTTTATTTATATTGTATGTAATGTAGATACATTTGGAGCCGCTTGCACGTTTCTAGGTTACATATTTAACAGTTAACTACTTACAGGAATAAATCGTCCAATTCCCATTTAACCCAATACTAAATGAATTGATTTCCTCTTCCATAATTGTTTTTGTTAATTTATGATTGAGCAACTTTGTGTAAAAATCTCCGAAATAAAAACAATTTGAAGTGCTTAAATGTTATTTTACTTGACTTGTGTATCTATATTTTATAAGTCCATAACTCAGGGATCCTAAAATTAGCGATTACTAAAATTTATGGCGCGAGCTATGCCCGAACTCGATGTCAGCGGCCAGATCGCTCGTGTCGCGGCGACGAAATGTTGTGTTTGATGTGAGCACGGTGTCGATACGGCGGCAACATCTTTTGCATCCGAGTGATTTTGATTCGTATAATTTATAACAATACCCCAACAGTTTGCACGATTATACAGGAATTGGTGGAGAGACTTTTGATTGATATATTTTATTGTAGGAACTATACAGTCCAATTCAGAACCTACCTACACATATTATAATATATTTTTATTACTAAAATGTTTGCTTTTCCAAATTGGTGATCTAACAAAAATATAATTATAAAATGCTGCGATGTACGTAAATGTATCACAACAGCACTAGGTTGACTCAATCGCAGAGAGACCGCTCCGCTGACACCCAGTTCACTTCAATAAGAAGCTATGTCGTCGCCGCCCGCAATCGCTGAAATCCAGTTCGTGGCCTAAGGAATAGGTACGGGGGAGGCGTAGAGGAGAGAGGAGCGCAATGTGCGTCTGAACTCTGAACGTGTTTCTCAGTATTAGTCAAAGCGCGACGTTGACGTTAGCAGATGGCCTGATTATTTTTTAAGGGACGAAAGTAAGTAATTGTTCAATTTCTTTTAGTGACTGATTATTGTAGTGTAGACACAATAACGAATGCTTTTTTATAATTAGTCAAATATTAGTGATTAAATAGCAGTGCTTATTTTGTACGAACATTATTATATATTTACATAATTATTATTGTTTTTGCGAAAGAAATATGTGGATACGGTTGTGACTATAGATTTAGAATGTGTTGACATTATTTAAAATATTTTATTTGCTTTTCGATGCAACAAAAACAATTAAAAAGACAGAAAAAGGCCAATGTGAAATAAGAAACATATGAAGAAGCTTATACAGAAGTGAAATGAGGAACATCATAACGGAGAGCTGCAGAAATGCACGCACGGAGTTAATAGTACGTCTCTGTTGCGGTATATTCGAAAATGCGATAAACCCAATGCAGACCACAATTAGGATAGCATCAGCATGGGGTATGTTGACCAATATTGTTTTGATCATAACTCTCTGGGTATTTATGTTAAGAACTTTTATCAAATACAAAAATAAAGGTTTTTGTAAGAGCTTAAAAAATGTAGGTTATTTTATCTTAAAACTCTTGATTCAACAAATAAGAACCAACTTTCATGATAATCTTTGTTTATATAAAATCATTGTACATTAATTACTTTTTTTGTATAAGCCATATTTGACTCTTAATATCATATATAAAATGTACGTTTTTTTCGAATTCTGCGAAAAAAAAACATCTGAAAATGTTGTTTAGTTGATTAAAATTTGAAAACTCCACTAGCAGATAAGTCGAAAAGTATTGACTTTCAGAAAAAGACTTCATAGAACAAAAGTTTCTTTGAATTGGTCAGTCTAACTCTTGTCATGCTTTCTTTGCCTTTACAAAAATAATCTACCCCCAAAAGGAGGTGGTATCCAGTCTCTAAATAAAAACAACTAACGCTACATCAACTTTGTAGAAGAATCTAAAATATTTTTTTTTCAATTAATTATAACAATTAGGCATCTGATATTTTTTGACATTGCAAGCCACGTGAACTTGTCTTATCAACATTTTACATGAAAATGTTTTAATGGGGTTAACTTTCCTAACAGGGTAGGTAGGTTCAATATAAGTATCTAATAAGTGGATCAATACAATAATTACCTTTTCTCCTTTTCTTAAAGCTCTGGCCTTAAATGTGAGATATATAACAAATAAAAAAGACGACTTGACCGACTATAATACAGTATCAGTAACTTACAAGTTTGTGAAGACTATTGTAACTTGCGGGAGAATTAAAATTTGTGTCAATGTCGTGCGCGCGAAATATCTATGAAAATGTATTTAAACCGTCACCGGCGACGGTTAGTAGCAAACCTGCGTGTTAAAAATACTGTCAGTGCCGGCGACGGCGCCGTTGCCGTCCGATACCGAGCCGGCAAGTCGAGAAACATCCAATAAATGCGACCATATTAAACATAGTTTTTTGGAAATTTTTAATTTGCATTATTTTTAGGACCAAGGTCAAGTAAACTTTCGATTGCTTTTTTGAAAAAACGTTTGGGAGTTGATATTCTAAATTATTCCAATTCCATTCTTATATTTTAAATAGCAAAGCCAATAGCTGTCTATAGGCTTAAAAAGTCACGATGTCCCTCAAAAATAGTATTTACTGTTTTTCCATACACTTTTGATGGAAAACTGATGGCCCTGTAACTGGTGTAGTCCATGCCTTGCCTTTATACAAGGGTACGATGACCGCACGCCGCCAGTCTTCCTGTACCCTGTCGGTCCTCCAACGTTTATCACAAAGTGCAAAGAAAGAGTCCCGACCGACAGGACCACATCTTTTTCATTTCACCTGTAACTAAATCCATTTCGGCAGTCTTACCCTATTTCATACTTATAGTCGCCGATTCAACTTATTCAATTACATGTATCCGTTATTTATGAGTCATTGGAGAACTCGGCCACTGCCGAACCATCCTGGATGTATCTACCCGTGATTTTCGTCTTACACTGACAATGATCTGCGACTGGAGCTAATACGAATTAGGTCCGTTAACGACTACGAATTACGTCGATAGTTATGAGTTTCATTTCGTACGATAATAATTATAATATGGAGATAAAATATCCCTGGACAAGTTACACAAATTTGAATTTAACCCCAAAGTAAGCAAATATGATTGTATTATGGGTGTTAGTCAACGATTCTAATACATAGAAATACTTAAATAGATACCAGAATAAATTTAATAAGCACCCAGACCCGGAAATGCAGGCATCTAACTTTTCATCACACAAATACCTGCCCCTGTCGGGAATTGAACCAGAACCTCGCGGTTGGTCAGTGTAGTTAGGCGTATACGCTAGCCACTCGACCAACGAGGCGGTCGAAAATCTTTCTATAGAAGAAAGAAAAGAAAATTGATGATATTACGGGTCGGTTACACCTCTAGGTTTTTGATCGAGTCTTTTAAATTTATAAATAAAATGTTAAATACACATTACATTAATAAAAAGAGTCAAACACGTATAAGATATGGTTTCAAATAAAACAAATACAATAAAACAGTAAAAATAATTCTAAATCTTATTTCTGAATTTCCCTTAATATTTTTTGTTAAATTTGTAACACTCCGAAGGTAAATTATATATTAAATATAATTAAAAATATTTTTTTTTTCCTATACTACATATTATTAACAACACACTTATTAGTATGTAGTTCTAAAATTTAACACAGATACTTATAAGAGATCTACTAATTGTTAGATTTTATGTTTGTTCAATAAAACATTAATTTTCTATTCAGTATTTTACAATTTATTATTATACAATATGTAGTTTCGAAACAGTTAATTTAGAAAAATAATGAAAATTTCAGGATTTTTATTAATTTAATTTGTTTTGTCATTAAAACAAAAGGTATTGAGCAAAGAAAAAGCCCTTGAAGAACACATTAGCAATGTATTTAATATGTAATATTTATTATATAGTAAATATAACAATTTTAGTTTAAACTATGGTTACGCTAAAAAGAAATTTCGTTTTTGCAATTGAGATTCGTATCTTAAGCTAACGCCTGGAGTTATAGTTGCGCAAGTTTTGTATTTTTTTAATGACTTATAAGTTTAATGTTCGAAGAAACTTCGAAGCAAGTCAACAACGCTCCAGTGATGATTTCGTCACACTAACATATTGTGTATTATCATGTATGGAACGAGTTTCGAACGCCGTTTCTGCGTCTGGTATTTAGAATGTGGAGAAAAGAAGGGCGGTTTAATATGATTAGCAAACTGAAATACGCTTTCGAGTTCAATATAATATTAATTTCAGGAATGACCCAAGTAGCGCTTTGGTAGACGAGTTCAGTACTCGACGTAAAGGTTCACATATAAACTAGAAACGAGCGTAATAAGACTACTAGAGCAGTAATAATTGGCCCACGATGATCCGAGGCGTTTTTTTATACTGCACAAGTTGTAGATATATGTATTTTTTTTTAACTCCACTAACCGCAGCGACCAGTTACCTCTCTCCTCGCGAAACGCAGAAAACGGAATCTAAACAAACTAGTGGTCGCCCAGAGTACTTTGTTTCCTGAATAGTTAGTGCGCCATCTGTGATCTTTTATCGTTATCATCAATATATTTGTTCGTGTGTGTCAAATGCACGGTGGTCAGGGTAATGCTCTATTTATTGATTTAATGTAATTTATAAACATTATTATTGAAAAATAATAGCGTTCTGCACTTCTCCTACACATAAACTACAAGTTTGCCAAATTTCATACTCCTGCGTCCGCGCAATTTTCGTAAAAAGGGGTCCGAAGTTTTGGCATCACGTATTAATAAATATAGATAACCTTTCAATTGTATGCATTTCATACTGAGTTTAAAAGAATTGCCATATCGCTGACACAAACGCTTAATTTGAAAAAACTCTCGCTTAGAAAATACACTGTCCGTATTAGTTGTCATATTTGAAAATATAGCGGGAGTCAGGTAAGGAGTACGAGTGTCAGTGGATCTCATAGGTGCTGGTCACGGTGGTGGTGGCGAACTGGTTCAACCCGATCCTCTTGCCGTTGACGAGCAACCGCATTGGGTTGTTCACGCGGATGGATTTGAATTCGTACTTCTGGAAATACAAGTAAACTAATGTTACACGTCGGTTTATAGTACGTATCATTATAATCCTAAAATTAATTTAAAAAAATCAATGAGCTCCCAACAATTTTTTATATGTAACTTAGATAAAAACCATATTGAGCACAACAACTTTAAACAAACCGCATCGAAATCTATTTATCCTTCAAGACACGACGCCACAACAAACACACATACATCTAACCTAAAAAAAATGTTTTTTTAATGTGCTTTATGCAAAGATGACGAAACGTAATACCATATATTTGCCAGCCATATCAGTAGATATACCGAGCTCCATCATCAAACCAGCTCAGTTGTGCCAGCATTCGTTGATGGTTTAATTGTTAGATTTCTCAAGATAGTAAGGATAAATTTCATTAATGAAAGAAAGTTCCTCACCACCAATTCCGAGTCCAAACGGTGAACGGTCATCACCGGCTCGGGGATGGCCACCGCGTCTCCAATGATGGTACCTCTACCATCCGCCCAGTTGTATACAGTCACACAAACACATTGCATACTCTGGTCTATGATTGCGAATGTGCTGGAAAGTCATAAAAACCCATTATATAGTCCGTTTGCGTCAAGGAGTTAGAGATGTGACCGAACTACTATCCTCCTCGACCAATTCAATACCAGAATTTCTAATTTCCTCCTTTTACATTTGGACGTAGTAAAGCAGAAAGGACCCAATCTAGATCTAAATAGTTTTGAGATAGTTGACTTTGAAGTTGATGTATTTATAATATAATAACATGTAGTCGCCATAAATGTGGGTTGATATCTAATGCTTATACGAATGTCATAGTATTGTTTATCTGTAAGATCTTTTACTGAACGAAAGTATTATAAGCTTTGCGACCTCTTTAGTATGTTTCACTCAATTTTGGTGTTTACGTGGGTTGGGTCCTTTCTGCTTAGCTACGTCCATTTCAAATATTTATATATTTCAATGAGGAAGCACTTTTAGTGTTTTACGTTTTACTAATAATTTATTATTCGTTAGTTTTAGAGCAACTATATTAAGTTTTTTTAATGATATTGGAAGGCAAACAAGCAGACGGATTTCCTGATGGTAAGAAATTCACGCCGCCTAGACACACCAAAGGTGGTAATGGGGCGTCGCCTACCTGAGGCCGGGATGTTAGGCCTCGATCAAAAGTAAGTTTACCGGCTATCTTATCCTCCAAACCGGAACACGCCATAGCAAGCTCTGACGTTATGGCGGCAGTCGGCCGGGCAAGTCGCTGCAAAACTCTATCATCTAGTAGAATGTAACGGTGATATTGCCAGTAAGCCTATGCCATCTTTTGCGAGCTGCCTGGCAGAAAGGAAGACGGTCTATTGTGCAAAGGAGCCCGGTCCAACACGGGGAATAATAATGCTTGAAATACTTAACGTGATTATCGTATTTAATTTGATCAAAACTGTATGCGTTTAAACAGCTTTTCAATTACCACATTATAAGTGACAGATTATGTAAAATAAGCCCCTATTTCGCTAATTCCGCGTAAGCAGTGTAACTGTTGTAACAAATAAAAGTGGCTTGGCCCATAAATTACGTGACGGAACCTAGTAGTGCGCAGAACGGAGCGTCATAAGTTCATCGTCTAGACGGCCTCGATACAACGATTGTATAGCAGTTTAATACATTTATCTGTGTGATAAATATACAAATACCAACAAAAGAAAAATGCGCATTATTATGCATGTATTACTTTATACACTAGGCTCAAAACAGGATCAAACTTAACTTCCTCCAATTTAACTCAAAATTTAAGTAACTATAACGAAAAACTAAAATAAGCACGTTTTTCAAAGACTTTTCTTGAAAGAAAATTATCACTACAAACGATTTTATTACAGCCACGTGCTAAGTAATTAAGTAGTTTTATTAAATACTAGTGGCCCGCCCCGGCTTCGCACGGTTATGAAATATACATATAAACCTTCCTCTTCAATCACTTTATCTATTAAAAAAACAACAAACACAACAAACAAAATTCGTTTCGTAGTTTTAAAGATTTAAGCATACAAAGGGACATAACGACAGAGGAAGCGACTTTGTTTTATCCTGTGTAATAATAATATATAAGCACATATGATTTCAATTTCAAAAAGGGGTTGTAGGAAAACTGTTACAACGAAAAAAATAGGCAAAAGCTAAAGTAAAAGATTACGATATCCTTAATAATATTGTATAATTATATCGTTTATAAACCAATGGAATTTCGTTTATAAACAAAAAGAAATTATCGTCCGAGTAAATTCGACTGTTTCGACGGTAGCGTGATTTTACGGGAACATCAATTAATAAACCTTGATGAACAATATTACAATAAAATTAACTTACAAAGGAACTGCATTCTCGTTAGGAATGGATCCGACCACCTTCCCCAAGACCACTTTCCCTTCGTTCGTCCCTTCCACCAAACTATCAATTTTGGTGTGTAACAGTTGAACATTTTTTCTAGAACCGAATGTGTGAGATGTCCCCGATGCGTATTCTCCGAGCATTTTCTGGTCGATGGACTGAAAAAAATAATTAGTAATTCACTTATAAAGTAGGTATCTTTATAGATCAATGATTTCTAATTTTTTTATAAAGAATTTGTAGATCAGCGAATGACATTATTGATTAAGCTAATGGTATTACTTTGGATTGCCAGTTGAATAAGTTTTGTCAAAGGAAGGCAAACACTAAGATGGAATTCCTAATGATAAGAAAAATGTACACCTCGTCCCGGGGCTGGAGTTGTCACGCCACGATCGTGAGTCTACCAGACCCATCGTGTCACCTTGTCAGCAACACTTGCCCACAGTTTTACCTCGAATACTACGCTCGCTATCAAATTAGACACATACCGTCTCACAAATAAACGTGAACTAACGTAGGACTAGAATTAAGTTGATATTATTGTCTATATAATGGTAATAAAGACTGTAACATCACGTTAAACCTCGGAGAATTTTATTCACTGCTTATTAATAAGGTACAAGTCATAGAGCTGGTGAGTATTGTAATTGATTTAAAGAATTGAGTCTATGCTTGTTATTTAATGTAATGGCGGCGGAGGTCGAGCCGGCACGTTCACTCACCTGCAGCATGTTGGCGAGCCGGCGGCCCGAGAGCTTGCCCCGCGTGGTGTAGAGAGCGTGCACGGCGGCGAGGTAGTGTCGGAGGTCGGCGGTCGCACACACCGGCGGCTTCCATTCGGGGTCGAGCCGGCACGCGCCGCTGAACATCTCTAACGCTTCGGAGTACTTTTCTTCATATTTCAGTGCCTGTAAGCGCATAACTCTACTCTTTCCGATGATACATATACGCCCGATTCGGTAACTACCTTATTTATTCTTGTTGTCGTAACTCACTTGTTGCGTCTCCATTTTAAGACCGGTATCATGACTGACAACCCCAGCTTCAGATTATCGTTGCACCGCTAACGTTTCGGGTGTCCACGGAAAAGCTAACTGCTAGCAAAATACAATACAATAAAATACTCTATTGTGCAATTAATATCCATGTTTAATCTTTATTGTAAATCTAATCTCTTTCAGGCAATCTTATGTTTTGGAACAAGCTAGATACTGTACAACTCTTTATAACATGAAAAACCCCATATTACGTTAGATGGAATTAAATATCCTACAAACAGTAGCTTCTTTTATATAACTGCAATTACAAAAAAAATCCAATTGTAATGAAAATAGAAACTAACGTTTTAACCAGAAAATATTGATAAATAGAGGTCGCCCAATACTACGGGGACAGAACTACAGTGTTACTGCTTGCGAGGTTAGAGAGGTTAAAAGGGATTATTTTTTGATCTAAAAAACTTTATTTCACTGTTTCAAAACCTTATCCAATTGCTTGATAAGGTTTTGAAATTTGCTTTGACATTCCTATTTGAATTATTTAATCGAGCAATCCATTCAAAAAAAATTAAAATTTTCATTCTAAACAATAAATAACATAACAAATTCTGTCAAAAAAGTTTCGGGATTGAAATATTACTTTGTTCGTGCCTCTACATTATCCGAATCTATCTAGAACATTTCGAGATTACGCTTAAAAATTTCAAAACGTCGCTTTTTGTTTTCGTCGGCTAACATTCGTGGCACCCATCTTGCCCACGCCTTTTTGAACCCTAGTAGAACCTTCTAACAATTTCTTCCATGATGGGAGACGAATCCTGTCCCCGAACGTCGGACATCTTTACCTTGATCTACCTCTTTTAAACTCAGCTATAAGTCACATAAGTGATGGCAGTAACTTTTCAAGATCAATATCTAACTAATACGATTTTCGACTTTGTTTTATATAAATTGATTATATATGCAAACGATATTGTACGTCAGTGAAAACAGTAGGTAGGTACATGAAAAAATTCGACAATGTAAGAGATAGGCAAGTTCTACAACAAGTAGATCGTTTAGCAGGAATTCGTCAGATAATAACTACCATGCTTTAAAATTGTAAAAAAAACTATTCGCCAAGTGAAAACATGACCCTTGATGAGCAGCTTCTAGCGTTTAGAGGAGGCTGTGGATTTATATAGTATATGTCAAATAAGCTGGCAAAGTTTGGGACAAAAATTGTAAAATTGTCTCAGATGTCAAATATCTATACAACTTAAAAAAATAAATAAATATACAAGTTAAAAAATATTTCCAGAACCATACAATTAAAAGGCAGACTACTTTTGGGAATACAAGAACAAGCTCCGCATCAAAATATGCCCATTCGTGGTGGAGTTGGACGTTGTTCTTTTTGTAGCAGAGCTCGAGACCGAACCACGAGCAAGCAATGCTGCAAATGTATGAGGCGCATTTGCAGCAAACATCAGGTGTCTGTGTGCCCAGAATGTTATGAACACTAGTATTAGCCTAAGAACTCACGGCGCTGTTTTTGCACGCGGCAGCGGCGATTGCGGGCCCGCAGATTCCCTAGAATGTAGATTTATGTGCAACATTTCACGACGCGATTTTCACCCGCAGCGCCTTCGGTTGTTTGCGTTTCCCGCGAGCGGTCGTCTGCCCGTTAACCATGCGGGCGGCGATCTCAAGAAGCCGCTTCGGCGGGTTGCGACCGCGCGCTCTGCGGTCGCTTGGCGGGCGGCCATTTTATACTATTAGTACCGATTATTTAACCGCAACCGCCGGCCGCGCGACAATCAACCGCCAAGTTTGCGGGCGATTATTTCAACCACGGCGGCTACGGGACCGCAAAAATTACCCGTCTCGTGACTTTTGACATAAATCGCAGAACCACGACCGCTGCGGGCGCGATTAAAATTGCTCCTTGAGTTCTCAGTCTTATTATATTTTAATTTTATAAAACAATACTTTTGTTTTAAAAACATCCCATTTGTTTTAAGATTTTTCTAGTCAATTTATAAATAAAAGAAAAAAAAGTAAAAAAAAGTATCTTCACGCCCATATCCCCGAAGAATTAGGCAGAGTCACAACCAGAGTATAATTATAACTATTGAGCTCATGCCGTCAAAATTTAGATAAAAATAAAATAATTTTATGTATTTGCTTATATTAAAGATAAGTTAGACTATTTTTCGTTAACTTTTAATGAAAACTTGGTAAAATTAATGATATTTTTAACACAATCAATTTTTTTTTATTATATCCTATTTAAAATAAATATCGAGGTATTATTAGTTGTAGTGTTAAAACTTTTGTCTGTAGTGGATGTCGAAAGCCTTCCAGCTAGGGGTTCATCTTTCACAATCTACTACCTATTTTTTAACAGATTAATAAAACAGAGCACTAATTTATGTCTAATATCAACATGGATGGCTTTCTATGATAGCCTCTTCTTATGGAGGTACTTAATGACAGCACGCTGCTAGATTTACTCCTAATTCTGCACGCTAGAATTCGTTTTTTCGAGTTGTTGCACTTGGCCTACAAAATCTGTCATAAAAAAGACAAAAGAAATTATTTAAAAAAATACTAGAATATATCAAGAAGATTTTTCGAAAATCCGGAATGTGCTTCTGAAATAACTGGCATAGACATCGAATTAATAAAAAGGTTCGAACTAATTATTGAAGTAATTTAATTTGGATATGACGTTGATCCTCAGAAATTCGATAATTATGCTCTAATTAGTAACTGCTCAAAAGTATGTGGAACTGTATGGTTGGCATCCAATGTCAACTACGATTCACAAAATACTGATGCATGGCGCTCAACTTATATCGGAAGCTATTCTTCCTATCGGGCAACTATCAAAAGAGGCCGCTGACCCACAACAAACATTTCAAGAAAAATCGTGTAGATTTCGCCAGAAAATTTTCGAGGACAGATTGCAACAGAGATATATTAAACAGGATGCTCTTAACATCTGATCCATTTATCAGTTGCAGTCGAATAAAGCGGAAGAAAAAAAGCAAGGCTTTTATAGATCAGACGAAGATGACGGATTTACATTTTATATAAACATTTTATATAAAAAAAAACAATACTTGTAAAAATAAAAATTTAAAAAGCCATACTCACTACACCTTTGTTGTAATATAGGTCAGGCTGTCCTCTAGCCACAGGATCCTGCCAGGCCTGTTTATATGCACTCATACACAACTTTAACACTGCAGGATCCTGGGCAACCATGAAGAATTGGCACAAGTATGCATTACCCAAAACCATCCATGATACACCATCTTTAATATTTTGTGCCACTGCCTCTTTAGCCAATTCCACACTTTTTAATATAGCTGCATTGGATTCATTAATTCTTTTATTTCCACTTTCTTGGCGAAGTATAATAGAGAGACACCGTAGGGATAAACAGTTACGTTCCTGTAATTTAGATTGTTATTTTATTTTACAATGTTTTCCAAATCAATTTCGTCATAAGCCTTAATTCAAACAGTAAAACTAACATCTAGTAACAAAGAGTAAAAAGACATCGCCAGTCTAACATTATTTACATCTTTAATATTTTCCTTACTTTAAATCACATTGGATGCTGGTTGCACTCTTTACCCTTCATGGGTATCCCAAAGTCATGATATTGCATATCATGACTTTTTAACAAAACACTATGATCAAATCTGTCTTCTTACAAACATGGTACCACTATTAGAACCACCAAGGTCCAAGAGGTTATCAAGGTCTTATGAGGTACTAGTTGTTGGCCGTTGCACAGAAACATTTTTTGGGATAAAAACTATCCTGTGTGTGAATCCAAGTTACTCTCTATGTGTGTGCTTCTGCTTGTATTGCGTTGTTCATGAAAATTGGTTCAGCAGTTTATGCATGAAGGGGTAACAAATTAAGTTTTTTTTATTTTATTGAATCAGGCGTTACTTTGCGGAAATCCATTATAACAGATGTAAAATAAGCCTTTATTTTGCTAATTCCGCGTAAGCAGTGTAACTGTTGTGGCAAATAATCCTCCAAACGACACAGAATGTGACAAGCCCAACTGACGTCCCCACCACCCACCTCCGCGACCAGAACACGAATATAGGAAGAGCTCGGGAAACAATATAAATTGTCACGTTCTTTACATGTGACAACCCTACCTAAAGTTCCCACCTCCGCGACCAGATCACAAATAGAGTCCGAACACGGGAAACAAAACCACATGTCACGTCCTTCGCCAACTTTGTCGAAGCACTCACCACAGAGAACACCAAATCGCACTCGACGTACGTTTCGCCTCTACACCGAGGCATCCTCAGGAATTCGACCGTACCGTACAAACGACGACACACGAGTGACTTGCCGCCGCCTCGATTGCGCCTTATATACCAACCCCCCAAACCACCAAACCCCCCAATATCAATTATTCATAACCGCTTCACGAATCGATTGTGGAATTCTGTGCGACTCGATTGCTGCTAAAAATTCGTAATAATGGGGAATTCGATATATTTATTTGTTAATTCAAAAATGTTCTGGACACATTATTGTATGTTATGATTTCTAATTGTTCTAAAATATTTAGCCTAATTCCTTTTTCACAAGTATGAATTATTTTGAAGGAGTGATCACTAGCCAATTTGTGACCAGCTTACAAAAGATGTTTTGCAAAATGGGATTTATGGAAATGTTTATTTCTGAACGCCGCTATATGTTCTTTGTAACGTGTTTGAAAACTCCGACCTGTTTGACCTATGTATGTTCCGTTACATTCAGAACACTGAAGCCTATAAATACCTGACTTATCTTTATTGTCTAATTTGTCCTTACCATTACAAATTTTTCGTAACGGATTACGTGTTTTAAAAGCAACGTGTATATGATTGGACTTTAGATAGCGTTTAATTTTTTCGGAAATTTGTCCCTCGTAAGTGAAACTAGATTTGTACCTTACAGTATTTTCTGGTTGCACGGCATAAAGCAATCGTAACATTGCTTTCTCCGTTTTATTTTTAATTAAACTATAACAATGTTGCTGTTATAACCGTTTGCCTCTGCCATCTGACAAATTATGCTTAACTCCTTTTTGTAACTTTCCTGACTTAAAGGGATAGTCAAAAGTCTATGTACGTAACTATTGAACGCAGACATTTTCTGTTGCCAAGGATGACACGATGACGCAGGAATAGTCGTATCGGTATAAGTTGGCTTGCGGAAAATCTCAAAATGGTGCCTATTATCTACCCTATTCATGGTCAGATCGAGAAAATTTAACAAATTTTCTTCTTCGATCTCTAATTTAAATTTAATATTGCGGTTTTTCTTATTTAGATTGTTAACGAAAACGTCCAGTTGTCTTTCTGTACCAGTCCAACATATGATTATATCGTCCACGTATCTGTAATAATATATGATTTTTACCTACAATATGTTGTCTTTCAAATTTATCCATAACAAACTCGGCCATCAAAGGACTAAGGGGAGAACCCATGGCTAGACCTTCCTTTTGAATGTAGTAATGAGAACTGTACCTAAAATAATTTTGTTTCATACAAGTTTTGGTCATGTCTACAATTTCATTTATTTCTCCTGGTTGTTGACGCTGCCGTATTAACATTTCCTCCATTAAATTTATACACTCTTCTGAAGGGACATTTGAGAATAAACCTTCTACATCCAAAGAAACTAATCTACACCGATCCGTTAACACTATGTCTTTGATCCTGTCGACAAGACATAAACTATTCTTTATGCTATGGGGTGAGTTGAATTTTGATTTTTCTTTAACAACGTTGTTTAAAAATTTTGATAAACCATACGCTGGTGCACCAATATAAGAAACAACTGGACGTATTGGACAATCATCTTTGTGAATCTTTGGCAAACCGTACAGAAGGGGTGGACGAGGATTCATTTCGATTACTGTTTGTTGGGACCAATTTGTTGGAAAAATATACTGCGAAGAATTGACCGAACGCCTAATCATCGCTGAAAACTTTTTGGTTGGATCATAT